>JAHLJT010000631.1:145789431-145861207 GCA_031308135.1 Acheta domesticus
TAAAAGTTCAACAAAAAATACTCCATGTTGAACAAAAATACCTAATTGACAATGACACAAGCAGGCTAATGGTAGTTGAGAAGCTAAAAGAGAAAATCCAAGCATGGGCTCAACGAATAAGACGGTACAAACGTAGAATAGATTTCCGTGTACAGAACCGGTTGTTTGAAACAGACGCGAAGAGATTCTATCGCAGTCTGACTCAAAAACCGAATGGCAATGCTGCCCCTCCTTCAAAAGATGACGTCGAAACATTTTGGGCAGGAATCTGGGAGGAAACCAGATCCTACAACAAAGACGCATCTTGGCTTCAATCTGAAGTTGATGCTGCCAATGAACTTGTGGAAACAGTGGAAGATGTTCACCAATTCTCGGAAGAGGACCTCTTCCAAGCAATTAAGAACATGGGAAACTGGAAATCCCCTGGGATTGATAAGATCCAGATTTATTGGATTAAGAAATTAACAGCAATACATTCTCATCTAGCAAAGGCTGTTAATAAAATTTTAGAAAACCCAAAGGAACTCCCGGAATGGCTCACACGCGGCATCACGTATTTGCTACCCAAAGCGGGAGACAGCTCTTTGGCGAAGAACTACAGGCCAATTACTTGTCTGCCAGTACTGTACAAAGTTATAACTGCAGCCATAGCTGACAAAATGTATAGACATCTAGAGAAGAATCATCTAATGCCAGCTGAACAGAAAGGATGTCGTAAAGGTTCTTATGGCTGTAAGGAAATCTTGCTACTGAATAAAGTCATCTTGAATGATGTAAAGAAACGAAAACGTAATTTGAGCATGGCTTGGATTGACTACCAAAAGGCCTTTGATAGTGTACCACACGATTGGATTTTGAAGACCCTGGAGATCTATCGATTTCATCCTAGACTTATTGAATTTTGCAAGGCTAGTATGAAGTCGTGGAGTACCAGGTTACTAATACACAGCGGAAAGGAAGCAGTAGAAACCAGAAGTATTCAGATTAACAGGGGTATTTTTCAAGGAGATTCACTATCCCCTCTGCTGTTTTGCATTAGTTTGATCCCACTATCGAGACAGTTGTCGCAAGCTGACTTTGGTTACAAGCTCCATGGTGATGAAAGGCCAGTATCACATTTGTTTTACATGGATGATCTGAAAGTGTTTGCTAAGAATGAAGCGATTCTCTCCCAAATGCTGTCTGTCGTGAATGACTTTAGCAATGACATCTGCATGAAGTTTGGTCTTGACAAGTGTGCAAAAATCAATTTAAAAAGAGGGAAACTGACAACGTCAGAGAACATTGAAGTTGATACGCACACTGTGATTCAAGATCTTGAGCCAGGTAAAACTTACAAATATCTGGGCATTGAAGAATGTGAGACCATCTCGAACGACACAATGAAAGAGAGAATTCGCAGGGAGTATTATAGAAGAGTGAGACTTGTCCTGCAGTCCGCTCTGAACTCCAGGAATAAAATATCTGCAATAGGTAGTTTGGCGGTGCCTGTAGCCGAATACAGTTTCGGACTAGTGGACTGGACTGAGCAAGAAATTCGCATCATGGATCGAAAAACCAGAAAACTGCTAACAATGCATCATGTTGCCCACCCTCGAGCTGATGTACATAGACTTTATGTGTCACGTAAGGAAGGAGGAAGAGGCCTCAGACAAATTGAAGCCTCCTGGCACAACGCAATAGTCGGGATGGGAAAGTATGTAGTCAGCCATCAAGATGACCCTCTAATGAGGCAGGTCATGAAATCTGACCGAAGAATGGGAAACAGAGGCATTGTTAGTGTAGCAAGAAGCATTGCGAAGAAAACTATGCAAGACACGTCGAATAACACAGACACTGAACTTCTGATGCTACTAACATGAAATGTGAGACACAAAAATGTTAAAGAAATCGTGGAGAGACAAACCACTCCACGGACAATATCTAAAAAGAATGGACAAGGTGCAGATCAATAAAGATCAATCATTTATGTGGCTTAAAAGGGGAAGAATGAAGCCAGAATCGGAAGCACTTGTAATAGCTGCCCAAGATCAGGCCTTGAGAACACGACATTATGATAAAGCGGTTCTCAAAATTTCCCAAGATGATAAATGCCGCATTTGCCAGGAACAAGTAGAAACCATTGATCATATTGTCTCAGCTTGTCCAATCCTAGCAAAGACCGAATACTTGAAAAGACACGACAGGGTGTGTAGCTACCTCCACTGGCAGATCTGTACCGCCCTCGAAGTTCCAAACACATGCCCCAAGTGGTACGAACACTCACCGAAACCGGTGACGTCTGTTGGATTGTGTACGATATTGTACGACCAACAAATTCAAACTGATCGCACGATAGCGGCAAACAAACCGGATATAGTTATCCGGGATTTGGAGAAAAAATCGTGTTTACTTGTCGATGTTGCTGTACCTTGCGATCAAAACGTCGTTACCAAGGAGGCAGAGAAACGTCTTAAATACAAGAGTTTGGAAATCGAGATCAGCCGAATGTGGGGCGTAAAAGCACAGGGTCGTACCGATAGTTATCGGGAGCCTCTGGGATTTGTTCCGCAAAATTTGTGTAAGAACTTGTCTAAACTCCCAGGTAATTCAAAGGACTGGGAAGTGCAAGAAATCGCTTGATTTGGAACAGCCCACATTTTGCGAAAATATTGTAGAAGCACCGACAGTCACCGGATCTGCTCCTTAGGTAGCTGGTTGCAACCTGGAGTAGATTTTATATTCAGCCGACTCATAACATCTTTAGTCGTGATGTAATGGAATAATAAGAAGAAGAAGGAGAAGAACGTGGTACGTGGCAAATTGACGAGGGGTCTGGAATACGAGACGCAAAGAAGCGATCTAATTAAGTCGTTAGAACATGATGAAGTGTATAAAGTATCTTGGTTTAGAGCAGCTCGAACAATAGCCCACTCGGAAGTGAAGAAAACGTATAACCGCAGAATTCAAAGACCGACTCACAAGAGGTTCTCAAAACATCTCTGAAATTCGCGAAATCTTGCCACTGTAATAAATATATACGCTATTCCTGTGATCGTCTACTCAATGTGCTTAATAAAATGGAGTCAGACAGTTCTTGAAGCAATGGATAGATATGTAAGAACCAAAATGACTCAATATCGATATCATCATTCTAAATCTGCTGTTGAGAGGATCAAGTCTACATCGTGAAAAAGGAGATCGAGGAATTACAAATATAACCAACAGTAATGCCAATCAAATCTCTCTTATGAGAAAGATTCTTTCTTGAGAGGGCAGAAACATCGGCACTGCGTAAGGCTATAGTAGAGGCTGATTTCAGTATCACCCCCTTAAACCTTGCAAATACTCAGTTTCAACCAGAGCACACTAGTCATGAAAGCCTGATGCAACAGTGGTGTCGAAAAAGAGCTACATGGTAGACATCCCAATGAACTATCAGGCCAGAACATTGATTTTAGAGTTTTCCAACACGTGGTTGACACGTGGTTTACTGTACCCAGAGACAGAAGGCTTTATGATAGCCATCCAAGACCAGGTTATCGCAACAAGAAATTACTTACCGATATGTAATAAGAGACCCCTCCATAGTAAGTGATGAATGTAGAAGATGCGGTGCACAGCATGAAACATACAGCACATCCTTGCTGGTTGTAGTGTGTTGGCTCCCACTGCCTATAAAGTTAGGCACGATAATATGGGGAAAATAATTCACGACGACTAGTACGAAAATACGGACTTGAGTCCTGTGATGTCCCATATTGCAAATATCATCCTCCTACAGTCTTGGAAAATGAAGAATGGAAGCTGTACTGGGACAGAAGCATTATTACAGATACCACAGTTTCGAACAATAGGCCAGATATAATAGTTCTGAACAAGCTCAAGAAAACAGCCATGATCATCGATTTTGCTGTCGTCAACAATAACAATCTAGAATCTGTTCATAGCTTGAAAATTCAGAAATATGTACCGTTGACTCAAGAGCTTCGCCACCAATGGAAACTTGAGAATATCGGCATACAACCGATAATAATGTCCACCACATGATTAGTACCAAAACACACAATGCAATTCAAGTGTTGGAATTACCATTCTCATGTGTGGAACAAATGCAAAAAGCAGTAATACTGGATAGGTGCAGAATAGTAAGATAATTCCTGGGATGTACGACTGATTGGGACACGATTGATTGAAATGTCAAGAGTAACATTCGTTCGTGTTTTGTCTCAGCGAGACCGACCGAGCCTAGACCAGCAATGGTCAGATGAATGTTCCTGCACATAGTGCAGAGAGTGAAAAATTCGAATAATAATAATATTGATATTAGTTGTATGATATTGGCGATATTGATATTGGTATGAAATTTGGAATAAACAAATGCAAAACACAAAAAGCAAATGTAATGGCTTTCAACTCCGAAAGGGAGAAACAATAGAGGCAATGTCTGGAGAAGATACCTATAAATATTTGGGTTTCGCTCAGTCCAGACGTATTGAAAACACCGAATAATTACAGAAACGCTCGGTGAAAACATATTTGAAACAGATTGACCAAAATTTTGAAAAGTCAACTCAATGGGGAAAACAAGTTTAAAGCAATCAATACGTTTGCAGTACCTGTTCTCACCCGCCTTCTGGCATCATCCACTGGACCAAACTGATCTGGAAAACATCAAAAGTAAAACAATAACAGCTCTAACCAAGCACAGAGTGCACCACCCTAACTCCTCAATAGAAAGGATGCCACGTAAGGAAGGAGGCCGCGGCATCATAGACATAACAACCTTCACAACAAAATAATTCATGGACTTCAAGAATATTTTGTCACCCAGAAAACGGCTCGTTCTTACATAAAGCAATAGTACTAGCAGATAGCAAACTCACGCCACTAAATTTCACCACTATGATCATGATTTATTAAGCTTTGAAACTGAGCCACCTGACAAATACCAGTCCTGAAACAAAAGTACTCCGTGGGAGACATCGCCACGATCTGGAACAGCCCCATGTCGACTTGGAAAACGTCGAACGCCTGGCTTTCCCGTGGCGATTGTTTGCCGAAACCGACGGACTGATGATAGCAATCCAGGATCAGGTCATCAACACAAGAAATTATCGTAAATACCATACTTAAAGATTCAACTCTGGAAAATGATTTATGTAGAAGGTGTCATCTGGCCAGCGAGATAATTCAACATCCGGCAGCAAAGCCATACCCCAAACCGATTACAAACACAGGCATGATCAGGTGCCAAAATTCTTCACCAAAGGGTTGCAATAGACAGTGAACTTCTGGAAAACAAGCTGCCATATTACAAGTACACACCTACAACTGTGATGGAAAATCGTGCTTGCAAGCTATATTGGGACAGAACTATAATTAGAGACAAGACGATAGCACACAATGGGCCAGACATTACACTAATTGATAAAATTAACAGAATCACTTACTTAATAGATATCGCAATCCCAAACATACACAACCTTCAGTCCTCCCACATAGAAAAGGTTTCCAAGTACACTGATTTAGCAATAGAAATAAAAGAATAGTGGAAAATGGAGAAAATTTACACAATACCCATCATTGTGTCCACAACTGGTGTCATCAAAACAACTTTGCATAACAGCCCAGGATGACCAGCGATCTGAGTTTTCGGAATTCAAGGTTTTTGCCCGGTTTTCCAGGTCTGAGAATATACATTTTCTAGGTTCTGTTTGGCCCATTACAACACATTTGTGTCTGTTTAATACCTATCCGTACTATGCTATTCCAGCGATTTTCGTTCGCAAACCGAGTTCTAGAGTGTAGAATTTTGTAAAAAACCAAGGTTTAAAGAAAACACGGATAGATTTTTCTAGGAAGCATCTGTTACTAATTAATACTCGGAATCCTGGAATGCTTAAGAAAGTATTTTTTTCAGCCGGAAAGTCGATCTAGAAGCTCTTACCATCGCAGGGTTTGAAGTACCGTATTCCTTAGATCGATTTCGGAAAATATCGGTTCTACCGTGAATAAGAGTTTTTAACACGTAAGTAGGAATATTTTTTCAAAATGGATATTCTTTTGTCGATACTAGGCACTACTAATCATTTCTCACAAAGGGTACCCCCGGATAAGATGGTAAAAAGTTCCCATCAACCAAATTACATGTGAGTAGTTACACTATAATTATAATATAAAAATAATATTTTTGAAAGGTTTCTTCGCCCCCGTTCCACCACCCACACCCCTATACAGCCAAAAACGTGTTTTGTAAATTTCAATTTTTTTCGCCAACTTAACACTATTTTATCTGACTGAAAAAAATATGATAAATAAGAAAACTATTTGTACTATCAGAAAAATATTTTTCAATATTTTCTCAAGCCCAAATTCAAACACAAAAAAATATTTTTGAAAAAAAATTACAAGAAATAATTTTTACTGTGTCTTAGAAGTCTGGAATAGGCTCGAAAAAAATGCCAAAGGTTCCCCTTAAAACAAAAATGGTTGTGCATTTTTTCAGATGTTTTCGATTGCTGGGCTGCAGTTAAAAAAATAAAAACATTTTCCCGCCTTTAAAACACCTGGACTTTCAACATACTTTGAAAATGACTGCAACGGTTCTGTGCATTTATTTTAGTGTTTATTATACATTTGTATACATTGTTGTAGCACCCAATAATATTTGATTTTGGAATGTACTTACAAATTGTCTTGTTGGTTTAGTGGTGAAATGTCGTTGGCATTTAAAATTGAATGATCACCGGTGTTGTCATTGCCAACAATGTTGTTTATTACAAAAGCAGCTTTCGATGGCTTAGCCATCATCCTCAGTTGTCTAGTACAAGAAAATAGTAAGCAATTAATGAAACAATTAAAAGTAAGAGATAACAATAAACAAGAGATTAATATTAGGAATGGCGGATTACTAGTAATTTAAAAAAAACAGAACTAACATTATGTGAAATGAAAACAAAGGAAAAGAAAAAGAAATTTTTTATATAACAGAAATTTAAATCTACGCAAGAAAGTGGATGAAATTGAATAGAACTTGAGAAAAAACATTTTTGTAACAGAAACATGAAATGTAAGTTGAGCCGTTCCTTACCTGCTGTCTGGAAGCCACGAAACGACTACGCGGGTTTGGGTGGGCCAAGCGGCTTAAGTACAGGGCTGTGGGGTGGTGGAGAGGAGGGTTAATGGCCTGGGTGCGGTGTCCTGTCTATTGCGCCGCCCCGGAGGAGTGCGGTGTGAGGATGGTGTCTAATAATAATTTCAGTAGAGGGGAGAGATTATGGTTTATATTTTCATTCAGAAGGTTGTCATTTAAATGGATGTGGAGGTTTTCTAAAGTTAATCTAGTGTGATAATGATTTTCTATTTCCAGTATATGAATATCTGTATGTGGATCGAACGTGTGGCCTGTCTGAAGGAGGTGATTGGCAAAGTGAGATTTACAGGAGTTGTGTTTCCAAGCGTGTATGTGTTCTTTTATTCTTGTGTTGAAAGTTCTGCCTGTTTGACCAATGTATTTGGCTTCGCAGTCGTGGCAATGTAATGAGTAGACGCCGCTTTTTTCTAAAAGATCTGTGTGTGTTTTAGAGGATAGCATTTTTCTGAGTGAGTTTTGTGATTTGAAAGAAACTTTGATACCGGCTTTGCGTATATTGTGTGCGACTTTTTCTGAAAGGTTGCCAAAATAAGGTAAGCAAGTGTACTTATCTGGTGTTTGTGCTACTGTAGAGAGTGAAGTGTAACATTTTCAGTTTCTGTTTGTGTGTTTTGCGGCGTAGTATGTTGTTGATGAGTTCTGTGTCGTAGCCGTTTGATCTAGCAATATGTTGTATAGTGTTAAGTTCTTCCAGAAAATGAGATTGTGTCAGAGGCAGGCTTAGTAATCTGTGTATCATGTAGTGGAAGGCGGCGTGTTTGTGTTGAATAGGATGTTGTGAAGAGTTGTGGATGACAGTGTCGTGTGTGTTGATTTTCTGAAAATATTGAAAGTATGTTTGTTTCCCGATATGCTGATATTCAGGTCTAAGAAATTGATAGATTTGTCTTCGTTCTGTAGTTCTGTGGTGAACTGTATATTGGGATGTAGGTTGTTGAGGTAGTCAGTAAACAGATCAATTTGCCTAGTTGTACCGGTCCAGAGAACAAGGATGTCATCTACGTAACGGTGCCAATATGTAATATTTCTGAGGAGTGGATGATTTGAAAGGAAGATGGTCTGTTCCAAAGAATCCATAAAAATATCTACAGTCTAGATCTTGTGCAAAAAATTCAACAGATTCCCATTCCACCCTATGCAAAACTGGTTTCATTTGATGTAAAGAATCTTTTTCCTAGTACCCCGACTTCAGATTGCAAATTACTTCTGCGCAATTTACTAGACAAGTCGGCATGCCCCATACCGGTTCGTGATGAATTTCAAAATCTCTTCAATCTATGCATGGATCAAAATTACTTCACTTTTGACAACAAATTTTACAAACAAACTTCAGGACTTCCTATGGGCTCACCTCTCTCTCCTCTTCTTGCAGATATTTTTATGGATTCTTTAGACTAAAGCTAGCAGCGCCTACGATTTTGGGAAATCCAGAGGAGCCTAAAATTTGGGAATAGAGCATTTAATTAGCCTAAAATTTTGGAAATGGTTTGGTTGAGATTGGTTTCTGGGCGCTGCTAGCTTTAGATGGCTTACATCTACAGACGTGAGAGCACAGGCTTCCGCAAGCCAGTGTGTTACTATTTATCTGTCCGGGAGACGCCGCGTCCTAGGCACAGTTATCAACGTTTCAGCTGCTATTCTATGGCCTTCCTCCTCGAGGAAGGTCGCACGTGCCTAGGACGCGGCGACTACCGGACAGCCAAGTGCTTGTCTACAAAAGCCTTAGTTTTTTAAAACTAGGGCCCAGCTATTAAAACAATATGAAAAAATTCACAAGCGTTTTCAGATGAAGTTTTAAGAATATTTTCGTGCTTGTGTCGGTGTTCGATGATACAGTAAAACAGTTCTTGTAAATCTGGGTCCAAATTATTCCCCTTCATTCCCCCCCCCCAATTATCCTTCAATTGAGACGAATTATTATTTAATAAACTGCCAAAAACTATTATCTTTCCTTATCGTATGATATTCTCAATCAAAGGATTAAAAAGCTTGAAAAAATGACAATTTGTAAGTACATTCCAAAATCAAAATATTATTGGGTGCTACAACAATGTATACAAATGTATAATAAACACTGAAATTAATGCACAGAATTGTTGCAGTCATTTTCAAAGTATATTTAAAGTCCAGGTGTTTTAAAGGCGGGAAAATGGTTATTATATTTTTAAGTGCAGCCCAGCAATTGAAAAAATCTGAAAAAAAATGCACAACCATTTGTGTTTTAAGGGGAACCTTTGACATTTTTTTCGTGCCTGTTCCAGACTTCTAAGACACAGTACAAATTATTTCTTGTAATTTGTTTTTCAAAAATTTTTTTGTGTTTGAATTTGGGCCTGAGAAAATATTTTAAAATATTTTTCTGATAGTACAAATAGTTTTCTTATTTATCATATTTTTCAGTCAGATAAAATAATGTTAAGTTGGCGAAAACAAAAATTGAAATTTACAAAACACGTTTTTGGCTGTATAGGGGTGTGGGTGGTGGAACGGGGGCGAAGAAACCTTTCAAAAATATTATTTTATATTAGAATTATAGTGTAACTACTCACATGTAATTTGGTTGAGGGTAACTTTTTACCATCTTATCGAGGGGGACCCTTTAGAGGATACCTGTGTATTACATGACGTAGGTGAAAAGCACGCTTAATAACACTAAGATTTTTATATTTACTAATACTTTTGAATATTGGGAATGAATAAATCTTCTCATTTGTTTGAAACATCCCAAATATCTTAGTTTGAAATTTTTAGATTACACAATCGATTTTGCAATATAACAATTTTAAATAGTTGTTCAGTAATAGTATTTAGAATCATAATAATTTTCTCGACGATTTAAATTCTATTAAGAGATTTCCATATTTTTTCAAAAGATAGTTCGTTTTTTATGATTAACACAATTTAAATGAATATATAACATTTAATCATTTGTTTTAATTGTTTGATTTTTAAAATATAAAAATGTTTTCGAGCTTTCCGCGTAGTTTTGCATAATATTAAAATAGGTAGTAGATGATGTAGTGAATCCACAGATATAGGCTCTAGCCGTGATCTGTACTGAATACAATGAATATGAAGACAATGACAATTTAAGAAGTTTCTCCATTTGTTAATTTTAAGCACGAACTTAGTAACACCAATAAACGAGAAAAAAATCTTAATTGATTTTCACGTGCATATGTGATATACGCGCACGTTTCCTTGAGCTCCGGAATACTTACCCTTACACCTTTATTAATATTAGTTGAATTATAAGTGATAGCAACGACCATTGTTAACAAAATCTGATAACTAAAAGTGTTCGCTTCCGTGCAATAGAAACTATTTTGCATCGAAAAATTAGCTAAGGATTTGATATTAGAGTCCTGTCGTCAAAATATCCAACCACCACTACTCTCGCATCTGGCGAAATGAGGGCTGAAGAAAACGCACGAGGAGATTAATTAAGGCTTCAAACATTGTTTACAATTGAATTGACCTGAAGAGAAAGGAAACAAGTCACAAATACAATTTTTTTTCTTGTCGGAAAATTGTTCTTTAAAACAAGGCAAATTGTACTGTAAAGAAAGTAATCATGTCATAACTGTGTTTAGACTATTATTAGTGAATTCACACAGAAAAATTGAACAAAATAATATACCACGTGAGTGTTATTTAATGTTTCCTTCCTCCAGAAAAGTGGTAAGAAATGACTTGTTCCCTTTCTCTTCGGCCCGGTTCAATTATATATTTATTTCCACAGTGTAGTAAATTAAAATTTAGGTGTAGATAAAAAAGAAAAGTATATTAATGATGATAATAAAGAAAGAAAACTACGTAATGGGTGCGCTGGATGGAGTCCAGCGCGCGAGTAAGCCTACTCGTGCTACGAGTGGCCGCGCGAGTGACGAAATGTTAACAACGGAGATAATTTTAACGCTAAACTTTTAGGTACTGGTTTAAAAAAACTGAGTCCAGAACAAGCAATTTCTCAAAAAACTTCTGGACGATGCTCAGTTTGTAACCAGATGCAAAATGATGATGGCAGTGTCCCTGAAGATTTTAGAAGAATTTACAATTTCAATAAGTCGTTTAAATGTGGTAACAGAAAAAAGAAAAATTGGTGCTTGTCAACGATAAAATCAACTTACCTATTTGGATAAAAATCTGTACTTGGACAAACTGCACTAACAAAAAAGTATGCGCTCAAACCGAACAAGCGTCTTTGGTGAAAACTCTTACCTGTTTATGACAAAGATGCTACTCTCAGACATCTCCGGAAAACCGGAAAACTTGCACCCTGAGAAGGGGGAAAAAACGGAAGACGAGTGCATATTGCAATAGACAAGATTTGCCCCACGAAAATATGACGTCAAAAGGTAAAGGAAATCCCGCCCGCGTTGGGCCATTTTTCCGAACCTTTCTGTCCGCTTTCATCCGCCGCCGCGGCGGCCCGTTGTCCCCGACGTTTTTACACCACATGTTTTTCAAACACTCAAGAAACAAACATTTCCTTTATAAGTCACGCTTAAATCCATATGCCTTTATTTTTTATGAGGCGTCATATATTCAGCAGAGAATTTTGTTGTATTGCAACAAAGTTTTCGTTCGAGCCGATGACACATTTAGCATGAAGAAAATAACACTTATATCGTGCCTTTTTTTATTAAATTTTTTATTCTTTCTTAACTATAGGACATCGGACGCGGCGTATCGTCTATTTGGGTAAAGTGTTTTTCTGAGAACGTTCATATTTTCGAACGACGAAGAGTCAAAAGAAAAGTCGGATACTTGACGTGAGATTTTATTGCCATTTATTTTGATTTTAGGGGGTCGGCGACCCTCCAATTCTACGATTGGGGGGTCGCTCAGACCCCCCTGACCCATACTTCCGACGTCCCTGTCCACAGCACAAAAATACGACTCCATAATTATGTAGGCACTTTGGATCGCGTGGTGCTCGCCAGTCCAGGGCACAGATGTGGATTGCAGTCACATACCTTTCTGCATTCAACCAGCACAATCCCTAACCTAAATTGGCTACAAATATATAGTTGCTAAATGCATTAAAATATGGTAACAAAACTTCAATAAAACGACAATGTTCATTAATTAACCTCGTTCTCTTACGAACACCGAAGAGAACAATGGAAGTTTCGTACAAGGACAGCTTTTTCGTAGGCACCCTGGATGTAATGGGTGAGTGTGCATCTGATTCTGGGGGTATTTCAGACTGATTCGTTGATCCTTGTGAAGAAACGAATTCTCAACGGCGCAATGTGTGAAATATAATGAAATATTTTGTAGTAGAAAAAGAAAATAACAAATTGACAATTTACAATCATTTTAAAATAAAATTGCTGTTATTGTCAGGGTATGTAAAACATCATCCACATCCATGGACTCTACGCCCGTTTATAGGTGAGTACAATTCTTTTTAATTGTGGTACAAAATTAGTAGACAACAATGGGCTAGGTGATTTTGAATTTCTGAAACGTGGGGGTTGTAGGTTGACGTCATACTAGCACCCCCACTTTTGAATGTCGCTTTTTATTGGTTTATAGTTGAGTAGAATTTTTTTTTATTTTTGCACAAAATTAGTACATAATTAGTTCAAAATTATAGGCTAGTTAATTTTGAATTTCTGACAAGTGGGGGTTGCAGCGTGACAGAGGTAAATAAACACATGTCCGAGAACATCAAATCTCTCTCCATTCTTAACAATATAATGCTTTTGAACATAAAAAGCCTATAATAATTCTGGGAGTTTCCAGATTTAGAAGACTCTGATGAAAGTATCACCAAGCCACCAGTTTGTAACAGCCTTCTCATTTTTTTCTAATGAGGTACATACATGCATATTATGATAATATATTCTGATTATTATAATTCTTATTGGATTATGTGGTCCCAATTTTAGTTACGAGAGAAAAAAAGAGTACAATAAACCACTACATTACCAGCTAAAATAATTACTTGCACAATGAACCTTACCAAATTAATAAAGTTCTCTTCAATTAATAATCCTCCATCCAGTTACCTATAAATAAAACTCCAATTCTTGACACTAAACTCTGAACTTGATACCTAATGCCTTCTTTTGATAACATACATAACTGAAGCCAGCTACCTTTTACATCACCAAAGAATGTTTTCTTACGCTATACATAATTGCATCAACCTCAAAAGAGGACTGAACAGAACATAAGGTTCTGCATAACATGCATAACATACATAACATACATGAAAGACATGGAACAAATATCCATTTCAAGGAGAAATTGAGCAGTCCTGCTTAAGCGATAACTGCCTCTTATATTAAAGCTGCGAATCCAATGAAATATATAAGTAAAATTTATTATTTTTACTTCCTTTAATATTATATCTGCTTTGAATAAAAAATTTTAAGAAATTGTGGGAATATTAATGTGGTATTGTTGATGTAATTACATGATGAAATAATGGAAGTCAACTTAATAGATTTAATTAAAGCTGGCTTTCGACAGTTTTGCCATCATCTGCTTCGTTGTTTGTGGTAAAAGTTGGCATAGGTCGGCAGACAGTCTCCTGAGTTTTGACAAACAGTGAGACCGATGATGATGGCAACGCCATTGAAAGCTAGCTCTCTAAGTAAATGTATTAAGTTGACGGAAATGTCTTCCATTATTTAAGAAACAATGAACATAATAGTCAACTATTTAATGATTTTATGTCAATTCAATTACAGTGTGTCTGTAATAAACTTCATTAACCAAAAACTTCAGGGTACAAATATATAATAAACTAAGGTATTAATATTTATTATTTAGGAAAGATTTACAGCAGTTCAAGGGAGCATTTTATTGTACTGTATTATTCAAGGACACAGCTACGTGAGGGGAGAGGCAACCTCCTTCCCACTAAATCTTCATACTTCTATTCTCATTCATATAAAATATTTTAAAATGTACTAAACATATTGTTTGAAATCAACATTTCAAAAATTAGTTCCATGGCAACGTTTCTTGGGCTTCATATACACCCTTGTAGGTTAATACATACATCAAATGCTTCATGTGCTGAAGATCAAACAAAATCCATTGAGAACAACTCATTGGATTATGTTTATTGAATGATCCTTGTTTCATGGTGGAAGAATATAAGAATGAAATGTTTAGATACTTTCAGAAAATTAGCAATACATTATAAAATTGTTTCTTCAATTATACATGGAAAACCTTTTTAATTTTAAAAATTTAATATTATCAAAAAAAAATTTCAGAATGTTTCTCATTTGTTATGCATCAATTATTCCTTTGTTTTAGGAAAATAATACAGTAAACCTACATTCACCCGACTCCCAGGGACCGGAATAATCTATTTATGTTATCCGACTATCAAACATACCGTTTCCTTGTCATAACTAACAATTTGTTCATGCTGTGGTGAAATTCCAAACTTGTACGTTAATGATTATTGAAATAAATTAATTTTAATGCCAGTTGTATTTTTTTATGGTATTATCATTATTGTTATTGCTAAATTACAAGTGACACTAAATAGGACTATTAAATATATACAGTGCACCAGGAACGTCCCTCTGCACTCAGCTGAATCAGGGCCTCTTATTAAAAATTACATTTATGTTGGTAGCAGCAAGATTTCTGGGAAACAAGTGAAAGGAACAACATTTCCAGCATCTATTATGATTGTGATGACGCAACTTACATTTTCAAGCTACAGCTCAAGCAACCAACATAATTTCTGTTGCAAGCACTCTCATTAGCAAGGTGCACTATACTAACACAGTAATAACAAATCAACTCTGCAGTGGCTGCCACAACACCATTGGAAAAAATGAAAATAACAAATTGGAATTTTAGATAGATATAAATTGATATTATTCAGAGTTTAAAGTAAATGTATGGTTGCGGATAAATTATAATAGCATTACTGCAATTAAATGTTGAAAATCTTAGGTCCTTAAGACTTATCAGGATCCCAAGAACTATTAAATAGTATCAAATTTCAATGAAATAAATATTTCATTAAAGTATTATTTATATTTCTCTTTACCCTCCATTCATTAAAATTCCAGCTATGCTCATGGTATAATTTATTCTAAGTCCCAAAATATAAAGTAATGTAAAAGCAAGTACTCTATGATTTTTTTTAAAATGACACTAAAATAGAACATTAAGAAACGAAAAATTAAAATGGAAGTGAAGATTAAAAAAAAAAAAACTTTTATTTAACACAATTAAGGAAATATTTTAAAATCTCTGATCTTTCATCAGAAAAATGTTCTTCATTCTTGTAATTGTAAGGAATTAGAATGAAAAAGAAATTAACTTCAAGAGAATATTTAAGTCAGTACACTGAACTTCTTTATAAATCACATTAAAACACACAAGCAGAAAAAAAGTAAACTAAGATAAATCTGTTTTGCAGGTGCTTCATTCTCCAAAAGTTCACTCATAATATTCTCGTTCACAAATATGTTCATTCGTAATATTTCATCACTTTTATAGACTTTAAATCACACTCTCCGAATACCAACCAACAATCATATTTTATATTCATATCCCCTTCCAAATTATCATCTCTAATTTCAAGATAAACTTTGATCAAGACAAGATAAATACTTAATCTTACATTTCTTAGCCAAATAATTATCATTTATTATAAGTAATCAAATGTTATTACAATTATAGACACAGTCCATTAACAATTCACAGGATTTAAGGAATTAGATCACTCCCATATCATGTCAGGTAAATTGAGATTATGCAAATTACTTGGAATATATCTCAAATGAAAACGTGAAGAAAAGTCAGTGATCAATTGATACATAAGATTATTATGAAACTAATAAACATAGTTCTGTAATGGCAGCAAAGATATTGTAGTACTCCACAATGATTGATTCAGGATAGCAGAGGTATCAACCACAAGAAGTTTCTTACAATATTAATTTTAATTAACAGAAAATTCAGCCATACATGTGTCTTCATATCATCATCACTGGCTCCAAGTAACATAGATTAAACATGTGGTATGTCCTAATGTTTAATCGATGTGACTTGGAGCCACTGATGATGAGATGAAGTCCCCAAACATGTGTATGGCTGAATTTTCTGATTAAAATTCATATTGTAATTAACTACTTGTGGTTGATACCTCTGCTATCCTCAATCAATAATGGTGATAATAATGATAATGATATTAATAATAAACATAGGTCCACATCTGCATCTTTCTCATTTTTGTGAGGCGTTAATGGATCATCCATCATTAACTGTTTTTTGACATTAAATAAACATTTTAAAAATTAATATTAGTTTTCAATGAAATGTAAAGTGTGGTTAGAAATCAAAATGCGTATTAGAGAATAGGCAGGGAGTAAACTGTTCCCTGCAAAGAAAGCACAAGAAAATAGAGGAAGTTAGAAATTTGTTCTATTTTCCAATCTAGAAGCATCTTAACAAATCCTGAGAATTCAGTAACCATCACATTAACAAAACCTACGATCAGGGCTTTCACCTATTCTTCAGCTTTTACTTTTAATTATCTTATCCTAATAGTGCAATAGCAGAAGCGCCCAAGTTTATCAGCCTGAAGAAAGCTCTTTCAAATACAACTGCAGTAATACATATACACACACACACACAGAATAAAAATTCTCAAGTACTTACATGCTAGATGAAATACGGATGTAATCTTCAACATGTGTTCCACAATCCTTACCTGTTACCAAACACTCCACAAAACTCAGAAGAAAATTTCTTACAAAAGCCAAAAGCTAAATAGAAATATTAACACAACAGTACTTTTATATATATCATTCTTGATGATGTTTTAAAGATTGAATACCCCTCTTTCAACTGAACACACTCACTAGTAATATGTTTTTTGAGTAATGAAATACAAAACCTAAGCAGCTTATAATGCCAGATCATAAAAAACCCGAAGAACTTCATTATGTATTAACAACAAACATCAACAAATAGTATATTCACTAATTTTTAGTTTCTTTAAATTCACGAACAACAAAATCTTCCTTAAGCAACTTCTTTTGATAAAATTAATTCTTAATGGTTTTAAGAACAAAAAAATTATGTCACACAAGGCAAAAGTTTTCAAGGATATGTGCCCAGGAGTTGAAATTAAAAGCAAATTACAATATGACAATGAATAGGAATACAATCTTTATTTTGGTCATATTCGTTCCATAGACAATCCACCATTATATAATTATTGACAATCAAAATTAAAATCAAAATATGCTGGATCAAAGTTATGCACTCTAACATATCCGTCCTCACCACCACTGCTGTAACTCTTGCCATCAGGATGAAAAGCTACACTGTTAATTGGCCCAAAATGTCCTTTAACACGACCAAATTCTTCTTCAAATATTAAATGAAAGAAGCGAGAGTCAAATTTTCCTACTCTTGTAGATGTAGTTGTCACATCCATAGCTTCCTGGCCACCTCCCAGTACTACATGATCATAAATTGGAGAAATGGCCGCACTGTTGACAGGTCGTTCAGTTTTGTAGCATTTTAACAATGCAAGAGTTTCAATGTCAAAGAGTTTGGCTGTATTATCTTTAGATGCAGTTATAAACATTGTACCATCCTTATTCAGTTGCATATCAGCTATTGAAGCTCTATGGTCGTTGACAGTATTTAATTTCTTGCCAACTCTTATATCCCACTGGTTGATCTCACCTTTATCATGGCCAGTAACAACTGTTTCATCGAGAGGTCCCCATAATAGCGAGGTTATTTTGCTGTCACTCACAGGGATCTTCATAATAGGAGGAGCATTTTCAATGGAGTCATCAGCATTTCTTACATCAATGATGACCATTTCGCAGCGATGACCTAACTGGGTATCAGTAGAATATACTGCCATATTGGCACTATAGCTGAACATACAAGTACGCACAGATGTATCCGTATTTATCTTGCCGATTTCCTTTCCTGTGGCGCAGTCCCACAATCTCAGGCAGCGGTCAGCAGCACCGGACATAAATCTTGTGGTATCCCAATTGACATCGATGGACCAAATAGCTCCCTGGTGGCCATCAAATGTTCCTAACCGCTCACCGTTCAATGAATACCACACATTTGGAGTATGATCTTTCGACGACGAAAACAGCAGATCACCTTCTCTATTGTATCTAATTTGTGTAATGGAACGCTCATGACCATGCAAAATCATAGGCTTCATGGTGGTTGAGATATTATTATATCAAAGATTCTAAAAACACACACACATACGCCGCGAATACTACACCACCGCTTATTTCCCTCCTACCACATGGCGGAACTAGTGTTCGGAGGCAAAGAGTATACTGTTCGGAGGCAGACCTAACTCAACATGGCGGCGATCGTGTCTTACCAACCTTCTACAAGAATCAATACATTGCCAACGTCATCTCCGGACCAACGCGGGAATTTTTAAACGTTGAATAGGGTATTACTTGGTGATCTTATCCACACAGGTAGTATAAAAAAGCCAAATTTTCAAAAATAATGTGTAAAACTACTGTATAAAATGAATAAATTTATTTTGAACAAGTTTTAACTATTTTTAAAATGCCTAAAAGTATAACGAAAGAAATTACTACTATGAATTTATTTATGTATTGAAATATTGTACTTTCGGAAAATTGGATGAGTTTCTTACACACATTCGTATGACATTCGTACTACACATACGTATGATTTATTCAATACTTGCTGAAAAAAATAATTTTCTCATATTTTCATAAAAATAATTAACTAATATTTTCCTGTACAAGCTGCGTCTCGAAAACTCTCAACACCATTAACTGTAATACAGACAGTGTTACACTGAAATAAATCTTCATGAATTCACTCTTTAAGAATCTTCAAGATAAATGATAAGCAGAGAATCTTATGTGAATATACGAGAGGAACAGGAATAGGCTAATAAAACGAATTGATGTTTCTCGTCAATTAACGAAAATAATTCGAAATTTGAAAGTGCAATAGAAATCAAATTTTCTAAAAGTTTTACACACGCTTTTTATTAAAAAAACCTCTGTGCGTCAATAAATGAAGAGCTTTTTACAAAAACGACGACAGTCCAAAAGCGACGATTTCAGATTCCCTACAGCATTCTATGCCGCTCTACTCGGGCTTCATCTGGACTTAATAGTGAAGGAAAATTAGACATGGTCCTGGAAACATTAAGCTTTGAAATATCAGTCGTTTTGCAAAAACAACCAATATTCACTCAGTTTTCGGCAAAAAAAACCGTTATCTATTGACAGGAATGGACTATGATTAATTTTTCCGTAAAGGTTGGCTATACTGTAGCCTGTTGATTAGGTTTCCGTGACAATGACAAGTGATTTAGATATGTTACCTTTGAAAAAGGTAAATTCAGGGGTAGAAAAGTTAGAATTCTTAAAATGATGCAAGAAAAGCCTCATGTTCTTGTTAAGTGTGTCTACCATGGTACTTTGAGTAAGATAAATATAAGAAGCAATAAACGGCTACCCGATGAAATTATTTTTCAAACTGTACAAGAAACTACCATTGAATTCAAAGAAACTTGCAGTTGTTCAGAGACTTTCTCAGTATTTTAGGAATTCTTGAAACTAACTCTTCTATGACAAATTACTTACAGACACAAGTGAGAAATGAAAAAAAAACATTCAAGGAAATGGGAAATATGAAAGAAATAGTAGTGGAGCATTATATCTGTGAAGCCTTTTATTCAGTTCCAGAAAATATTTGTAAAATAGATATAAGAATAAATCCTTACGTTTTTTTCATATGAAATTTTAATTTATTTATAATTATTATCAGGATATGTTCAGATTTTATGACAAGTAGTAAAAATCTTTGGCAAAGCAACATCAGAGGCCACATCCACTCTATTTTGAACTTCAATTTAATGACTAGCATTCGATAAAAATCAACAAACTTAATTTTATACATGTTTCAAATTCCACACCATTTTTAATAATACTAACGAACGGGAGTGTTTTGCTTCTTCTGAAAAGTTTGGATTTTGGACTATGGTCATTTTTGTAAATATCTCTTCAACTAGAATATGACAAAAAGAACCCACTGTGGGTGTGTTATTTCTTAACATTTGGAAATGCCAATTTGGATTTTTTCTTTCCCTCCCTCTTTTTTTCCCTCCCTCTTCCTCTCACTCTCTGTGTGTCTCTCTTTCCTTTTTACTTTCCCGTATACGAACGCATTTACCGAGTAATATACTTAGTATAGGAAAAGTTAACGTAATGCTGCGCTAATAAACGGCGTATTTTCGGCAGAAAAAACTTAATTGCCGGGATCTGATAAGAAAAAAGTCGATAAAACCATTTGCTAAATTAAGAAAACAATTCCCTAAAACTTGGATTTAGCCAGAATCCCTGTAGTGCGAGTCCTTGATACCGAAAAAAACAAATTGGAAACAAAATCCTGTGTGTTCACCCGTCCGTCTGTGAATACCACTAAACTAGTGCCTAAACAATGCTTAGGATTCTCTCAAAATTAAAGAAACTCCTGTCGATCTGGCTTCAGTTGAATCCTTGAGATTTTGAATAACATTTTTCAGAAATTGGGGGTAATTTACATTAAGCCCCCCGGACATTACAAACTTTTCTCAAAAACTGCTCTAATTTTTACTTTCCCGTACAGGAACGTATAGTATAGGGAAAGTACATACGTACGTACGTATAGTATAAGGAAAGTTATGTAATGCTGAGCGAAAAAGCGGCGGATTTTTGGCAGAAAAACTCTTTATTACAGGGCCATAGTAACAAAAAATGGATAAATCCAGTTGCTAAATTAAGAAAAAATCTCCTAACACGTGGTGCAGCCAGGATCCCTGTTTTGTGGATCCTTGATACCGAAAAAAACAATTGAAAGCAAAACATCTGTCCCTGTCGAACTGGTTACACTCGAGGCGCAGTGATTTTGAAAAACTTTCTTCAAAATTTGGGGGAACTTTACATGAATCTCCGCGGACATTTTTAAACTTGTCTTAAAAAAGGCTCCAAATTGTTTCTTTAAATTTTTTGTAAGAATAGAGTAAAATACACTTCTTAAGGTGGCATACGCTCCATTTCACGGTTAGCTATGGATTTTCAAAAATTGCGAAAGTTTGAATTTCATTCGGCCTCTTCTACATATTCGGCCTACTACTACAAAATTGATGATAGAGACTTTTCCTCCGTATAAAATTTGTTCTCCAAACTGAAGACTTTTTTTAATTTCCTGTACATTTTTTGCAACTTTTAGTAGTTTTCGGGCAATATTGCGTGCAATAGGTGCAATTTTGAAAAATTACTAATACTAAATTTTTTCAAAAAAGGCTCCAAATTTTTTCTTTAAATTTTTGGAAGAAATGGTACTAAATGCTCTCTGTGAGATGAAGTAAACGACATATTATTCTATTCTTTTATTTGTTTTTTTTTTCAAAAATTACGAAAAGTTTTTTTTGACATAACGCTCACCCCGTTAATAATTATTTTGGCGGCGATTTTATCACATTATTGTATTTACGAGTATATGTGCTTCAAACAATGTCAGGTAAATTTTCTCGAAAATTCAACCGTTTTCTGTGAAAACTAAAAATACCACATTTTCAGAAACGCTTAAACGCCACTTTCTCACAAATGACTCCAAATTTTCACTTTCTCGTATACGTACGTATACACGGAGTGATATACGTAGTATAGGGAAAGTTATGTAATGCTGCGCGAAAAAATGGCCAGGGAAAGTTATGTAATGCTGCGAGAAAATATGGCCAATTTTCGGCGGAAAAAAAATTAATTGCCGGGCAGTGAAAACGAATAAGTGGATAAAACCAGTTGCTAAATTAAGAAAAAAAATCCCCTAACACGTGGTGTAGCCAGAAACCCTGTTTTCTAGGTCCATGATACCGAAAACCCAATTGAAAGGAAAACGTCCGTCTGTCCGTCCATCCGTCCGTCTGTCCGTCTCTGAACACTGCTAGCGCCTAAACCATACACACGATTTCTTCCAAAATGGATATTCCCAAGTCGATCTGATTCTAGTCAAATCTTTGAGATTTCGAAAAAGATTCTTCAAAATTTGAGGGTACTTTATATGAAGCCCTCCGGGGATTTTCAAAATTTTCTCAAAAACGGCTACAAATTTTTTCTTTAAATTTCTTGTATGAAGAGAGTAAAATACACTTTTTAACATGGCATACGTTCAATTTTCACGTACAGCTCTGAAGTTTCGAGAATTGTGAAAGTTTGAATTTATTTCGGCGTCTTTCGCCAACTACAAAATTGAAGATAGAGATTTTTTCTTCAAATAATATTTGTTCTGCATATTGAGTTCTTTCATAAAGGTCATATACATTATTTTGAAATTTTTAGTAGTTTTCGTGCAATATTGCGTGCAATATGTGCAATTTTAAAAAATTCAAAAACAAGATTTTCTCGAAAACAACTCCAAATTGTTTCTTTAAACTTTTGGTAGGGATAGTGGTAAATGTACTCTATCAATGACATAAAAGCCATATTTTTCTATCGGTTGGTTTTTTCAAAAATTACAAAAATGTAAATTTTTTTACTTGTCTCCGACGTCGTTAATATTTACATTATCGGCGATTTTTTCACATTATTATATTTACGAGTATATATGCTTTAAATAATGTCAAGTAAAGTTTCTCGAAAACACTACCGTTTTCTGTGAAAAGTAGCTCAAATTTTGGCATTTTCAGAAATGCTCAAACGCCATTTTCTCGTATATGGCTGCAATTTTTTTCTTGAAACTTTTGTAACGGATAGTGCTAATTACACTCATTAGTATAGCGTAAAGTTTATTTTGAGTTATTTTTTTGTTTTTTCAAAAATTACATAATTGTAATTTTTTTGAAAGATCTCTCACATCTTTAATATGCACATTACCAGCAATTTGTAAACATTATTATATTTGTGAGTGTAAGTGCTTCAAATAACTTCAAATAAAGTATTTTGAAAACTCAAAAATTTTCTGTGAAAATGAGCTTCAAATTTCGCATTTTTAGTAGCGCTAAAACGCCGTTTTCTCTTAAATGGCACATAATTTTTAAAAGAAACTTGCCATTTACGGCTAGGTTTCTGTGTTCTTTAATATTCTAAAATTAATATTTTTGTTCTACCAATAGAAAACCGAAAAATTAAGAAAATGACAAAAAAAATGTACTTTTGGCGGTGATAGATGGTAGCTGGCAAGAAAGAGTATGTTGCAATTCCGAATAGCTAGCGAAGACCCAAGGAAAAACTAATACGGGATAGTCTGTGCCATTCTGTAGCACTACTAGTTATGTAATGCTGCGCAAACAAACGACGGATTTTCGGCAGAAAAAAAACTTGTTTTTCTGTCTTGGAGCACGGGGGTGTGTGTCAATAAAATGAAATATCTCACGGTATTTCGCGTCATTCTCCGTTGTGCTGCCAGGAGTTGCATGATCGTCAGCACTGCTTGATACAGTCGCGATCATGCAACTCCTAGCAGCACAAACGAAAACGACGCGAAATCCCGTGAGATATTCAATTGCATTGTATTGACACCCCCCGTGCGCCAAGAAATAAAAATCGATGTATAGGGCCCTGGTAACGAAAAAGTGAATAAATGCAGTTGCTAAATTAAGAAAAAAATCTCTTAACACGTGGTACAGCCAGAATCCCTATTTTTTGGACCCTTGATACCGAAAAACCAATTGAAAGGAAAACGTCTGTCCATCTGTCCGTCTGTCCGCCTGTCTGTCAGTCTGTCTGCCCGTCTGTCCGTCTGTCAGTCCGCCTGTGTGTGAACAACGCTAGCGACTAAACCTATCAGCCAATTTTCTCCAAAATTGATAGTCCCCAAACGATCTGAATGCTCTCGCGGCCTACTGTGCTTCAGACAGCTGGTTGCGGCGTAAATTAGAATTTGCAATTTTATATATTATTTCTTTCTTCGTTTCTTACACTTGACATTTTGTTATACATTTACACAATAATGTTTTAGAAATTGTTTATTTTGAAATATTTGAAATAAAAAGTAAAAAAGTTAATAGCTCTCAGAATTGCGACAATGCAGGGTCTGCAACAATGGAATTCAGTTTGCGCTCGCGAATATCTCTGACGTACGTGTGATTGATGTGACTTGATGGAGCTGTATGAAAAGGAGTTATAATTATCTAATTTTTGTTGATATTTGCATGAGAATATTTAGTTTTAGCACCAAATACTGTACCATTTGTAATAAGTAGAGTATTTGTTGCATGGTTTCAGAATACTCTTCTCTAATCATGCCCCTGTAGAATGCATTTCTATGTTGTCCAGAGAATCAGGCTTCTTTTTCCAATACAGGTTTACAAAACTTTTGTATTCTATTTTTGTGCAGTTGTAGAATTCACATAGTTCTGATAACACTGCGATGGAAACTGTGTGTTGTTCGCTCCGTGCTTGAATTGGATGTTTTCAAATTATAGCTAAAATGTTAGGAGCGCATAAACTGCAATATTTATTTATTTATTTGGTCAAAAAACTGTAAAAACTGTATACGACGTATGGGGAAAGAGATTATCCGCGCACATTTTCTTGAGGCCCAGAATTAAAAGAAGCGAAATTTGAAACCTTTGAAAGACTAGAAAAATAATTTTGAAAAAAATTATTATTTTAGAAAAATAAAAATTAGAAACATTTTTGTTTCCGAGTTATAGAAAATCAATTTCAACGGTAAATAAACTGCTGATTTGAATTTTCTGCATTTCTAACAAAATAGTAATGAACATCAGTTCTACTCCTACCACCACAAGCAAAAGGAGTGCTCAACAAAACGTGCGCACAGTGAAGCTACATTTACGTCCAGAAGCAAAACAAGGAGCAATCTCAGCATATTTCAGTACAACTGTTTCGAATTTCGAGCTTCGAATTTCGCATCTACAGTAGCGATGAAACCAAATTCTCTTAAACTAGTGGTGCTACAGAATGGCACAGACTTTCCCGTATTAGTTTTCTATTTTCCTGGGTCTTCGCTAGCTATTCGGAATTGCCACATACTCTTTCTTGCCAGCTACCATCTATCATCGCCAAAAGTACATTTTTTTGACATTTTCTTAATTTTTCGGTTTTCTATTGGTAGAACAAAAATATTAATTTTAGAATATTAAAGAACACAAAAACCTAGCCGTAAATGGCAAGTTTCTTTTAAAAATTATGCGCCATTTAAGAGAAAATGGCGTTTTAGCGCTACTAAAAATGCGAAATTTGAAGCTCATTTTCACAGAAAATTTTTGAGTTTTCAAAATACTTTATTTGAAGTTATTTGAAGCACTTACACTCACAAATATAATAATGTTTACAAATTGCTGGTAATGTGCATATTAAAGATGTGAGAGATCTTTCAAAAAAATTACAATTATGTAATTTTTGAAAAAACAAAAAAATAACTCAAAATAAACTTTACGCTATACTAATGAGTGTAATTAGCACTATCCGTTACAAAAGTTTCAAGAAAAAAATTACAGCCATATACGAGAAAATGGCGTTCGAGCATTTCTGAAAATGCCGAAATTTGAGCTACTTTTCACAGAAAACGGTAGTGTTTTCGAGAAACTTTACTTGACATTATTTAAAGCATATATACTCGTAAATATAATAATGTGAAAAAATCGCCGATAATGTAAATATTAACGACGTCGGAGACAAGTAAAAAAATTTACATTTTTGTAATTTTTGAAAAAACCAACCGATACACCAAAATGACTTTTATGTCATTGATAGAGTACATTTACCACTATCCCTACCAAAAGTTTAAAGAAAAAATTTGAAGCCGTTTTTGAGAAAATTTTGTTTTTGTGATTTTTTAAAATTGCACATATTGCACGCAATATTGCACGAAAACTACCAAAATTGTGAAAAACATTTACATGACCTTTATTAAAGAACTCAATATGCAGAACAGATGTTATTTGAAGAAAAAATCTCTATCTTCAATTTTGTAGTTGGAGAAAGACGCCGAAAAAATTCAAACTTTCACAATTTTCGAAAATTCAGAGTTGTACGTGAAAATCGGACCTATGCCATGTTAAAAAGTGTATTTTTCTCTATTCATACAAGAAATATAAAGAAAAAATTTGGAGCCGTTTTTGAGAAAATGTTGAAAATCCCCGGGGGGCTTGATATAAAGTACCCCCAAATTTTAAAGAATCTTTTTCAAAATCACAAAGCTTCGACTAGAATCAGATCGACTGGGGAATATCAATTTTGAAGAAAATCGACCGAACGGTTTAGGCGCTAGTGTTGACCACAGACGGAACGACGGACAGACGGACGGAATGCCGTCAATCGATTTTTAAGTATAAAGAAGCAACAAATCATGGATTTTGACCACACCACAAGATAGAGGATTTTTTTTCTTAATTTAGCAACTGGTTTTATCCACTTATTCGTTTTCACGGCCCGGCAATTAATTTTTTTCCGCCGAAAATTGGCCATTTTTTCGCGCAGCATTACATAACTTTCCCTATACTACGTATATCACTCCGTGTATACGTACGTATACGGGAAAGTAAAAAGACTCTAGATTCTTAAAGAAAATTGCCATTCAGGACGAGATTGCACTGTTCTTTAATATTCTTAAAATTATATTTCCGTTCTACTATTAAGAAACCGGAAAATTAACAAAATGTTAAAAAATATTATTTGGGCAACGATAGATAGCAGCTGGCAAGAGTATGTGTCAAGTCAGAATTGCTAGCCGCGACGAAAGGAAATAGGAAACTAGCACAGGAAAGTCTGTGCCATTAGGTAGCACCACTAGTCTTTAAAGTTCAGTAGTTTTCTGACAATATTTTGCAAAATATTTGGAATTTAAAAACAATTACAATAATTTGTTTAAAAAAATATCCCCAAATATTTTCTTTAAACTTTTGGTAGGGTTAGTGCTAAATGTACTTTATGAGATGACATGAACGCCATACAGCTCTGTTCCTTTGTGTTTTCAAAAATTACAAAAATTTAATTTTGTACTTGTTTCTCACGTCTGTCGGTAATATTTACATTAGCGGCAATTTGTTCACATGATTATATTTACGAGTACATGTGCTTGAAATAATGTGCGGTTAAGTTCTCGAGATCTCAAACTTTTTCTGTGAAAACTAGCTAAAAATTCCGCATTTTCAGAAACTCTCAAACGCCATTTTGTCATAAATCGCTCCAAATTGTTTCTTTAGATTCGTAGAACGGATAGTGCTAATTGCACTCTTGTACTCTAATTGCACATGACGTAAAGTTTAAATGCCATTTTCTTAAAAACTGCCCAAATTTTTTCAAAGAAAATTGCCATTTAGTACGACGATTTACTGTTCTCTAATATTCTAAGTAATATTTATCTTTTTCCAATACAAGTTTACAAAAGGTTTGTATTATTTTTATGCAGTTCTTACTCGCCCAGTTCTTACTCTTTATTCGCCCAGTTCTTACAATACTGCGAAGGAAGCAGTGAGTTGTTCGCCTCTTGGTTGAATTTGACGTTTTTAAGTAATTGTAAGATGTTAGTAGTGCAGAAAGTGCAATATTTCAATACTACGTAGCTGTTTCCAATAACGCGGGAAAGTATGTGCTGTTTTAGCACCAATAGTTTCTTAATGAAATGTGTTTATAAAACAGATCTTCAAGTAAGGTCATGTAAAATTTTTGAAAAACATGCGTAGTTTTTGCTAAATTTTGTGTCAAACACAGATAATTTTATTATTTTCTTTAAACAATTTTTTTCTTAAAAACTGCACAATATTTTTTTTATTAAATTGTGATCTTCTATAGCATAAAGGAAGCTCAAGAGAATGGTGCAGGTTTCATGTTCTTTGATATTCCTGATTTTGTGGAATGTAAAAAAAAAATGGCGTCTTCCTGCAACTACAATTGTGAAGACAATTGTTTTTCTGTTCGTAATGTAAATAAAGTTTCACGAAAACTCAACCGTTTTCTGTGAAAATTAACTCAAAATTCCGCATTTTCAGAAATGTTCAAATGCTATTTTGTCAAAAATGGCCGCAATTTTTTTCTTTAAACTTTTCGAACAAATAGTGCTAATTGCACTTTAATGTGAAATAAAGTTCAATTTGGGATAATTTATATTTGCAGAAATGACATTAATGTAATTTTTTGAAAGATCTCTCACACCTTTAATATGCACATTACCAGCAATTTGTAAACACCATTGTATTGGTAAGTTGATGTACTTCAAACGACTTTAAATTAAGTGTTTGGAAAACTCAAAAATTTTCTGTGAAAAAAAGCTTCAAATTTCGCATTTACAGTAGCGCTTAAATGTCATTTTCTTAAAAAGGGCCTGAAATTTTTCAAAGAAAATTGCCATTAAGGAAGACGTTTTACTGTTCTTTAATATTCTAAAAGTAATATTTCCGTTTTATTTTTAGGAAACCGAAATATGAAAAAAATGTCAAAAAATGTACATTAGGCGGCGATAGATGGCAGCTGGCAAGAGAATGACTCGAGTCCGCATAGGTAGCCCAGACCCAAGGAAATAGAAAACTACGGGAAGATCTGTGCCATTCTGTAGCACCACCAGTTCTCTCTCTCTTATTGTACTTTCTCGCTTCGGAGTTGAGAAAAAGTAATGTAAAGCAGCGCGAAAAAACGGGGAATTTCCGGCAGAAAAATGAAGTTTGGACGGCGATAGATGTCAGCTGGCATGAGTATGTATCAAGTCCGAATAGCTAGCTGGGACGAAAGAAAATGGAAAACTAATACGGGAAAGTGTGTGACATTCTGTAGCACCACTAGTTTCATATATGAGGATTTGTATACACGAGAAAATAAAAGTTACAAAAAAGTTGAATTTCTAGAATACAGGTTCAATTTTTTTAACGTTTGTTAGGGATAGTGCTAAATGCACTCTAAGAGATGACATAAACGCCATTTTGCTCTATTCGTTCGCTTTTTTTGCAAAAAATACAAAACTGTAATATATTTGACTTGTCTCTCACGTCGATAATATTTACATTAGCGGTGATTTGTTCACATTTTTATTTTTATAGGTACATGTCCGTTAAATAATGTCATATTAAGTTTCTCAAAAAAATAAGAGTTTTCTGTGAAAAAGAGCTCAAAATTCCTCATTTTCAGAATCGCTCAAACGCCATTTTTCGAAAACGGCTTCAAATTTTTTCTGCCAAATTTTCGAACGGCTAGTGCTAATTGCACTGTTTAACGTGACGGAAAATTAATTAAGCTGTACTTTTTTTTCAAACATTACAAATGTTGTTGTAATTTGACTCACGCGTTTGATACTTTTTAGTGATTTGTGTACACTATTGTATTTGTGAGTGTAAGTGCTTCAAATGACTTCAAATGAATTTTAATCGAAAAGATTTCATTGAAAAAGGGCTTGAAACTGAATTTTCGAAAATTGCAGAATTTTCAGGTTTTTTTTTGAAAATTGAAACTACAAAATTGAAGATAGAGATTTTTCCATCAAATACAATTTGTTTCCATATTAAGTTCTTTCATTAAGGTTATGTACATTTTTAGTAGGTACAAAAGTTTAGTAGTTTTCGCGTCATATTGCGTGCAATGTGGGGAATTTTGAAAAATAAATAAGATTTTCTCAAAAACGGCTCCAATTATTACTTTAAACTTTTGGTAGGGATAGTGCGTAATGTACTCTACGAGATGATACAAGCATCCAATTGCTCTATTCTTTTGTTTTTTCAAAAATTACAAAAATGTAATTTTTTACCTGTCCCTAACATCAGTGTTTACATTAGTGGCCATTTATTCACATTATTATATTTATAAGTACATGTTCTTTAAATAATGACATATAACGTTTCTCGAAACCCAACCGTTTTCTATGAAAACTTACACAATATTTTATATTTTCGGAAACTCTCAAACGCTATTTTCTCTTGTATGACTGCTATGTTTTCTTCAAACTTTTCGAACGGATAGTAGTAATTGTACTCTTTAATATGTCGTAAAATTCATTTTATGTTTTTTTTTTCAATGAATTTGTTGTGAAAGATCTCTGACAAAGTTAATATGCACATTTGCAGCAATTTGTAAACATTATTGTATTTGTGAGTTAAAATGCTTCAAATGACTTAAAATGAAGTTTTTCGAAAACTCAACATTTTTCTGCGAAAATGAGCTTCAAATTTCGTATTTACAGAAGCAGTGAAACGCCATTTTCTTAAAAACCGCTCCAAATGTTTCAATGAACATTGCCTATTAGGACGAGGTTTTACTCTTGTTTATTCTTAAAGTACTTTTCCGATTCTACTATTAGTAAACTAAAAGATTGAGAAAATTTAAAAGTAATATATTTTGGGCTGCAATAGATGGCAACTGGCAAGAAGATGAGGCACGACCGTTAAGACAGTCCGCACCAAGGAAATTTGAAAACTTTATTACGAGAAAGTCTGTGCCATTCTGAAGCCCCACGAATTCTTTTATGCTTGTCTTCAGGTATCTAACGATTTATCATCCAACAATAGTCTAGAAGCATACTGACGTATGACTCCATAGTCCCTGGTACCTTCTTTCGAACTCCAGTAGACCATTGTGAAAAATCGTTCGCCTTGTTCTTCAAAAATACCAGATTTTCAGTGAAATTACCTAGGTGAGAAAACAGGAAATTAATTTTCACACTCAAGTGCAACCGAGTTCCTAGTATACTTCAAGCTTGTTACAATCATAGCACAAATTGGATCATTTATTTTTTATTTTATTTACGTCAAAAACAGTTAAAAACTGCGTATGACGAGCTATGGGGAGAAGTGAATTTTGTGCACGTTTTCACAATTCTGTGGTCTCTATCCTAAACCATATTATAGTCGAATTTTGAATACAGAAAAGAGAGTTTTTTTTTCGAGTTTTGTTGACAAAATATTCGCTCGTATATAATAAAATATATTTTCAAAGGTAAATTAGCTATAAATTCCTGCCCTGAACCCTCATGTTCTTCATGAAAGAATAATACTTTTTGCCGCGATAATATGAGAAACGATAATTTGAATAACTATATTTCCCAATGAAATTCAGAAGACATGCACAAATAATGAAGTTACATTTATGTCCAGAAGCAAAACAAGGGACCATCTCAGCATTTGCTCAAGGATCAGGGAAACTGGACGAAAAACCTGATCGAGATGGGGGCCATCAACCCAGAAACTGTGGTACAATACTTGTTACAGGTTCTTTAGAATTATACAGTCAACATGATAAATAATTACATTAACTATCATTGTTAAAATTAATTCTACTTTCCTTTTTGATGCTCGGTATAGTCTCGAATTGTATAGAAACAGTTATGCAGCAGAAAAGATTTTACTTGGGACTTAAACTTTTCTATTGAATTTAATCGTTTAATGTCTTCTGGCAAAGTGTTGTAGAGTAATGTACATGAATTGTATGTGAATTTTTTGTAGTGAGCTGTTGATACTGCCACCTGGTGAATATGATTACTACGTCGTGTGTTATACTTATAGACATCGGCGTTTGCTGAAAATATATTCCCGCCCTTAAGTAAGTCATTTTTGACAAAAACTACTGATTCGTAAATCAGGAGACAAGGTAATGGTAAAATTCCTAGATTAATAAAGAGTGACTTACAAGAATCACGTGGGTTGGATTTGCTTATTATTCGTACAATTCTTTTTTGTAATCTGAAAGTCTGTGAACTATAAGATGTGTTTCCCCAAAATATTATGCCATATCTCAGGTGGGAGTGAACGTTGGCAAAATATACACAACGAGCTGTATGAAGGCTGACGGAAAGAATTCTGAACGCGTAGCATAATGAGCTTAATTTTGTGTTCAATTCATTTAAGTGGGCATTCCATTTGAGGTTTGACTGAATTGATAGACCTAAAAATTTTGTTACATTAACATCAGTCAATGGCACATCGTTCATTTTCAATGGAGTACAGAATTTTTTATTTGATATGGAAAACTGCATTGAAACTGTTTTATTTTCATTTACTTTTAATTTGTTATTACGGAACCAATTTGAAACGTCTGATATTGTACTATTTACGGTTTCTTTGTTGCAAAGATTTGTATCATCCGCAAAGAGTTCTGTTCTTCCGTTTCGAATCGCTAGCCACAATATTTTGGTAATTTGGTTCCATTTTACCAAGACATTTTCAAACAATTTCTCAGAAATAGGTATATCACTACTTTCATCTTTTCATCCATAATGCTATTTATTGCCGTATCTGACATTCATTTTCTTCCATTAGATATACCTTCTTTTAATTTTTCTTGAGATATCATTGGGAATTTCTCACATTGTACTTGAAACAGTCTCTTTCCTTATATAAAGCCTTCACGAATTTTTTTCATTTAGCAAAACTTAATGTGGAGAAGTGGCAGCAAAAAGTCAGGACTCACAAGGCTATAGCGCAACATTCTTAGAACCGACTTCCAAACTTTGTCCAGGTGACCCAGATCTTTCTTAGTCCAGTGACCAAATCGTGCCCTGATAGTATATAGACAAAGACTAGTGGTGCTACCAAAGCACACACTTTCTCGCACTGTTTCTAAATGCTCCGCAATGTTACACTACTACATAAACCAGCAAAAGTGTTTTCTACCGTTTTTGTTTTCGCGACCCAAACTTAGATTTCCAGAGTTAACGTGTCCAGAGTTAACTCATACTGCTACAACATACAAGCGCCATATGGATCTAACTCGGGCAGAGGAATAAAAATATAAATGCCCAATTCATGTAAATATGGAACAAGGTATAAAAAATTCCAATGTAGATATATACTTTGATTTCTGATTGAAATTCAAAAATTCAAATTAAACTAATGACGCTACCTAAGCACATATTTTATTGCGTTGTTTCTAAATGCCACGCAATATTATATTTCTACATAAACCAGCGAAAGTGTTATCAAACAGCATGTTTTCCCTCTCCGAGACCCGAACTCAGATCCTCAAATTTAAAGTGCCGCACAAGTGCCGTAGGAGTCGGACTTGAAGAGAGGCATAAAAAGGTAAATGTTTGAAAGCAAAACAATTGATATAATGGTAAATACAGTTTACAAATCCAAGAGGAGATGTGAAAAATTGTTAAAAAATAAAAAATTCGAAAATCACACACAGACACTTCCGTTTATTTATCGTAATTAATTCTATTTGTGATTAGAATTGTTTCAAATAGGTTTCAATAAAGTTTCTAGAGTTCCCAATTATTTCCAGCGACAATAGAGAATTGTGACAAATAATATCTCCAGCCAAAGATTCGAACCCGCGGAGTTTGCCTCTGAAGAAATTAGTCCCTAACCGTCAATTAGCCACATCGGCCACCATAGTAATACATGGTATTTGTACTCATATAATAGTAATAAGTGAATGGCGATTTCCGTTCTAGCATTAGGAATTTCAGGAACTTCATTAGGATTTTAAGAAAATAATGTTTTTTGAAATTGCATACATTTCTGACATTAAATAAGCGACAAATTAGCACTTTTTTGAAAAAATTGTACAGGACATTTTTTTAATAGCTATTTTTTACAACAGGCTTCATTTTAAGGAAAATTGCTATCTCTATTGTTTTCATTTAGAGTCGCATCAATTGCTAGGTCATTAGCGACCATTATTGTATTCAAAGTTATGGTACAAGGATGATAAGGTATGGTGATGACAGGTGGTGAAAGGACGAGCACATACAACCACGCCCGAGGCGGGACTCGAACCTGTCACCCGTCGCGACCCTTCGGTCCGAGGTCATTACGGCACTACCGCCTTTGCGAACTCGGCCACGGGACCGACTTTACCTACAACTTTATAGTTCTGAAATGTTCACTTTCTTTTTGCATTTTTCGAAAAAATAAAGCTAGTGCCCAAAATACGACTAGGACCATATTTTTTACTGTCGTTTATTGCAAATGTAGAAGATATTTTTAAAATATTGGAGTGGTTTTTGAGAATTTTTTTCGTAAATTTCAAGCGTAAATTACGCAAAAACGACTCGTTTTTTCAAAAAATTGTACATGATTTTTTTAATGGGCTAGTACAACTGACTTCATGTAAAGTACCCCCAAAATTAAAATATCGGTTTCAAATTCTAAAAACCTCCATATCAGCCAAAGCGACGGGGAACTATCAATTTTGAAGAAAATCGGCAAAACGGTTTAGGCGCTAACGTTGGCCACAGACACAGCAATAAGAGTTTTTCTGACAAAAATTCGCCCTTTTCCGGCGCACTATAACAATTTTATCTTCTTATTCGTAAGATGAGAAAGTAAAAGCACGGAAATTTGGTAAAACCAGATTGTTGGCTTAGTACCATAGTAAGTACTTTAAAATCGCCAGAAACTTTTCAGTTGTTTTCACTGTAGTTCACTCGCATTAACATCTGTTACAAATTTGCTTATGATTCTTTAAAGATCACTGAATAGGCAACAGGCATTGAACCAAAAACATTTTGATTATGAGGAACACTCTTTATACTTCGCTTGGAAGAATCAGTGAACAGTTTCTACTCACTTGTGATCTAGTTTGGAAGTTCAAGTTACAGCGTAAGTTCTTTCACATTATTGCAATAGCCATCTTCGGAGAGAAAGGATTTAAATTCTATTTTGCGTTGTCTCAACCAATAGAAAATGTTTTTGGACAAAACGTTTTTTTTTCTTGGAGTCTAGACCCACTCGCTATCACTTGTCTGGTTTTCCATTCTACGTCAAATTCGGATGAAAACTGATCGAATTTTTCTGGTCTCACAGGGATTGGTAAGTCAGGCCCTATGAGGAACAAGTAAAATGATTGACCGAACGACTGTATTCTCAATTTGCTTTTTATTTTGAAAATTGAACCCCTTCACATCACACGAACAGAAGTAGCAGTCACTACTATGGTTTGACTACACTCTCCAAATAACAGATATTCCAAAAGGTAGGAACGACCTTTTTTCCGTTGAGCCAATGACGAAGATCTTCAATGCACATTCTATATACTTTGTGGGATGCGCAATGTTTAAGGTCTCCAAGTTTGATTCCAAAATAGGCAAAATGTGAGTATTGTTTTTACAAAATCTGTAATATTACTTTCCTCCATAGGCCATGTGAATTTCTTACACATATAACAAGAGTGGTCTGGAACACTAATACATGAGCGATGCGACATGGTAAATACTTTCGTATTGAACCACAAATTCACAACATTCTACTCGACAATATAGATTGAAACTGATTTCTTTTCCAGATTACACACACTAATGCAATGTGAGAGAAACTAAGACGGGATATGAAAGTTTTCACAACGATAAGATAAGAATGTGTCTGTCACCAAGTAGTGTAATGACATAGTATAATGACAAGGGTGCACGTTATTTTGCTCTTACTTCCTGAGGCGTGCGCATCCCGTATCAGGTAAGAAACATCTGGTACCGTCGGTGTCTATTATAAACACATTAAAACATCCTAAATACATTTGGTTTTCAAATCCTTACATCACAAAACTACACATTGTAAAGTTTTACAGTTTATACAATTACTCTTTGGGCACGTACAAAGTACGCTATATGGAAAATGAATTATAATTTAAAAAAATGAAATGATACATGTTAGGAACTTTCAGGTTTTGAATTTGATTTTAGTATGCTAAAGATACCCCAAAAACACCAAACTTCAGAGGCAGCAATTTCTTCGCAAATTAGTGTTATTGTAAAATATTTGAGACCCAATTATCGAACAGATAGAAAGTAAACAGAATAAAATAAAGAAAGACCTGAAGGCAAATGGAACACATCCATCAAGCAAGCAAAGCAAGCACGCAAAATCACGGGGCCCGGGGCGGGGGCAACGCAGCCCGCGGCGCGGCGCGGCCGGCCGCCCATCCGGAAGGAGCGCGACGTCGACGCAGCGGAGGCGAGAGCGGGCGCGCCGCGCAGAGGCGGGGGCGGAGGAGCGGGCGGGGCGGGGCGGACCGGTCCGGTGGGCCGCCCGCGCGCTATAAAGCCGGCGCATCGCCCGCCGCGCGCGACTCCGCGACTCGTCGCTCTGCAGCCGGCGGTGCGAAGTCTCCGCCCCCCGCCCGCTTCCTCCGCTAGCACGGGCAGCGACGCCTCTGCACGACATGGTGAGTAGGCGACGGGCCGCAGGCCGCGTGCTCAACGGCGCCGACTCACAAACCTCACCTCGGAGGAGTGCTCTTCGCTCACCAAGACTCAAAGCTAAATGAACTGTGTTACCTCCCCTTTCATCTATCACAGCATGTCGTTCCGAACAAGGGGATAAGAAACGACTACAAGAGAGACAGTAAAATGTTTTACTGATATCTGAAGAAACTCACATAGTATGAAGTGTGCATCTTGAGAGTTCTCAAATTTTCTGATCGTTTAATACGTACATTTCTCTGCACTATTAAGGGAATTGATGATTTGAGTTCTCTTATAATGATTTGATTGTAATGACTATAAACTTCCCACTACATTAAAAAAATCCTTCAATTTTCCAATTCCAACTATACTTTCCGAAATAAATGTATTTAATAACTTGGACCTCATTTTCAATTGGAAACTTTTCTTTTTCTACAATAGAAAAGTACGGAAATATTTTTTGCGCAAGATTTCAAACGTGAACGGTTGAGACGTTTTCCGTTTGGATTTTGTTCTTCAAGGCGTTAAGTTGCATGTCAAGAGTTCAGTAATTTTGAGAAGTTTAAGTTACCTCTCTCTCTCTCTTTTTTTTTTTTTTTTACTTTGGTGAATTCGATCAATACAAAAGTGTTATTTTAGGTTTATTTTATACTTTTTCACAAAACAGTTCCCTTTATTTTTAATGTCAAGAAGGATGATTAATCTGAGAGGACACATACTTTACATAATTAAGATTTATTGAAAGAAATCATTTATTTTTAGGGGTATAGTCAGAATGGCCTGCATTAGGTGAAATGCAAAATTCGTTCCACCTTTGAGCATACCTGGGGTCCCCAACCCTATGCCCGCGGGCATCATGTCGCCTGTCTCTTCTGTGGGGTTTTTGTGGCGGGGCGGCCTGCGCCCTGATTGGCACTCTTCCGCCGGGGGATTTCGTAGTGGGGCGCTGCGGACCACTCAGAGCCCTGCCTTGTTTGTAAGTAAACAAGGCCTCGGAGAAACTCTGAAGTTAGTTAACATTAATTTCGGCGTTGAGAGACGCTGCGGAATTGTGTAGTGCTGCGGAGTGATGAAAATAAAGTGAGTGAAGATGAATAATTGAAGTTAGAGAGTGAGCAGATAGAGGGAGGTACAGATTAAAAGAGTTCCGCTAATCCGAAGGAGATAATTTTGGTGAAGGTTATTGAAATTTTTAAACAAATGGTTGGATTATTAAAATATTGAATGGAAGGTGCAGGAAATTTTAAGTGGGCTATTTAAGGTGGCTGTAAGTAGCGGGCGTCTGAGGGGAAATGTTTCCTCCCTGCGTTTGGTAAATGGTCGTAACATTGTATTTTTGGAAGCTATTTTGAAGTTCTGGATTTTGGAAAATTTTTTCTATTTGCGATGCAGCTGTGTCAGTAATATATTTGTCAATGGGTGTCAGTTCTAGTTTTGTAAAGTAGTCAGAGTATGGTCGTTTTGGTTCTGGGCGGCACGCGGTGCGTATGAAGCTGTGTTCATCTTTTTTGAGGTAATTGATGTTCATCTTTGCTGCCGTCGCCCAAGTGAGGCACGCATAGGTGCCCGCGCTTCGGATGCAGGTTTTGTATAACAGAGTTTTGGTCTTGTCAGAGATGGTTTTCGCTCGCAGTAGAGGTGAGAGACAGGCGATTCTGGCGCCGATCTTTTTTGAGGCGTCTCGGCAGTGCGAGTTCCAAAGTAGTTTATTGTCAAAATTAACGCCGAGGTATTTTATGTTTTTACTCCATGGGAGGCGGACGCCGTCGACGCAGAGCGGAGTTGGTGGTTTTTCGCGACGCCAGCTAAATAATATAGCCTGGCATTTATTCGGATTGATTGATATTCCATTGAGTTTACACCATTGAACCAGGCTAGTGGCTGCATTTTGTAGACGTCGAGCGGCGCTCTCGGATTTCGGATATTTAGTTGCTAGGGCCACATCGTCGGCGAAGAGGTATTCGGTAACATTTGGGGAGTTTGAGGTATGTCGTGAATGAAGAAATTGAACAGAATTGGTGAGAGTACTGCCCCTTGCGGGACGCCGGCGAGAATATGTTTTAGAGAAGATTTTTGAGATTGATATTTGACCTGGAAGGAGCGCTGATGAAGATATCTGAAGAGAAGGCGGCAGAGATAGTTAGGGAGGAACTTTTGGCATTTATTTAGAAGAATTGGATGATTTAATTTATCGAATGCAAATGAGAAATCAAAGAAAATGGCTGGGATGGGACAATGAAGAGCTAGGGAAAAAGCGACTTCCATAGCGAAGCGGAAAGTTCGCATCGCCGACGAGTGGCCCTTGCGAAATCCGAATTGTGTGTGCCTTATGGCTGTTTCGCATTTAATTTTGATGTGATGATTGGGAGAAGCAGCCGTTCGAATATTTTAGAAATTTGTGACAGCAAGCTGATAGGGCGGTAATTGGCCGGGTCTTTGTGATTTTTCCTGGTTTTCCGAGCATAATTATATGCACCTTTTTCCAGTTTTTTGGAAAGTATCCCACGGAGACGCACGCGTTCATTAGTTGGACTAGCGCGAGGATGGCACTTTTAGGTAGGTCTTTTAGCATTTGAGCGTTAATGTAATCTGGCCCACTTGCCTTTCTGGCGCTCAAGTTTTTAATTTGCTTGCGGATATGTTCTTCAGAGAAAAGCGGAATATCTTCGTCTTCATCGTTGGATTTTTCACCAAAAACGCAGTCTTGGTAGTCTTGTGGCAGTATGTCGGGTACTGGGAGGTAATTCTTGATGGCGTAAGTATGCGTAGGTAATGGAGTAAAACGTCGTTGCAATGTAGTGGCGAAGATCTCGGCTTTCCTTCTCGGATCGTATGTTGTGGTCTTGTTGATATTATCATTTAGTGCTGTTAGAGGTGGTGCAGGGTTTTTAATATTTTTTGTATTTCCAAAGGTCAGTTCTATCTTTTATGTCGGGCTTGCTTATGAATTTTAACCATTCGGCCTCTCGGTGCGCCTTGAGAAGTTGCGAGACCGCGCCTCGGGTGGTTTGGAATATAGCTTTGTCAACGAGGTCGCGGGAGGCGTAAAATCGTCTTTGTGCCCTGCGGCGCTCTTGTATGAGAGAGATAAATGAGGGCAGTTGCTCTCGTCCGTCTTTCGGAGAGATCCTGGTGGAGTTAATGTTGTACGCAGTGCGTATTTGATATTCTATTTTTTCAACTACTCTGTCGATTCCGTCGGGAGAGTGTGGAGAATTTTGTAGGGGATGAATTTTGTGCGCTCTTCGCTCTCTGAATAGTTTCCAATCGGTTTTAGTGGTGAATGATGGAAGTGGGGAGTAGGGAAAAGCGCCAATAAATAGGGCAGATATTATAGGTAGATGATCAGAAAGAAGTTCATTTAGCGGTTTTTGTACAGTGGGGTGCAGAGAAGAGGAGTGAATTATGAGATCAAGGATGTCAGAGGGAAGGTGATTCTGAAGATAGGTTGGTCCAGAAGGCGGTTGAAGAGTTAGATCTTGTCTTTTTTCAATAAATTGATACAGGACGTTTCCGGCTGGTGTGTTGGTTTTGCATCCCCATTCTAGACACTTCGAGTTTATATCTCTGCCTAAAACTATTGTACTGTCGGAATTAAACAGAGTAGTTAAATCATTTGCTTGAAGAGTTGATGGGCTTCGATTGGCTGAAATGAATTTGATTGGGCCCGTTGCTGTGCCAATTTCGACTATTGTAGCTTCAAGAGAATTTAAAAGCGGTGTTGTTAGTCGGGTATGTGGAAGCGAGCGCCTGATTGCGGTACCACCTAATGCGCGCCCCGTGCGGTCATCGCGATAGATAAAATAACCTCGTAGATTGAATGAGCGATTGACTGATAAGTGCGTTTCTTGAATGAGAAGAATGGCTATTGAATAGTCTTCGCAAAATTTCTCAATTTCAGGTTTGGATTTTCTAAGTGTTCCGCTTGCGTTCCAAGACGCAAAATTGTACAGTCGGATAGATAAATGAGCCATTAAAATAGTCCCAGCTTGGAAGGCATTAAGTGCCTTGGTCAAAATGTCTCCCTGTTTTGGTGTGCCCCCATGAGCAACAGTTTAGGCAAAGGGGAATCCGGTCTTGGTCTTTTGGTTCCTCAAAATGAACTCTTAGTTATAATAAAAATTTGATCTTTTTGATTTCCGAGATTTTGGACTGGTTGAACTCTACATTGTAGAGACCCAGACCTTGAAATGTGTTCGGTTCTATTTTTTTCTTTATTTCGCCAATATGTTGAACAGTAATTCCCTTGGCTTGAATTTCGGATTTTATGGTCTCACACGAAAGGTTCGAGTCAAGGCCTCGGATGACGAGACGTTTGCGACGCTCGGTCGTGGCTCGGCGGAAGTAGTAATACAATTCAGTATCTGTTTTTCTATCTAGCAAGAGCTTGTCGATCCTTTGATGATGACGCATTAAGATCCTGGTCTTAAGATTAGCGAATGAGCATTGATCTGCGCGTATAGCGGTTTCTTACAATATTCGCGTAGGTGCGCAGCAAGGCACCGGATCAGTTATGACCGCCTTGTCGAGGTAGAAGCTTCCTACCGACGAGAATTTGCTGTAGCGCGGCGCGTTAATGGGTTTTTGTTGCTTTTTATCGCTAGTAGGTTTTGCGGTCTCTTTGGGAGTTTCGGCAGTGGCGCTGCTTGAAGAGCCTTCCTCTACAACAACATGGATCAACATTGGATCAACATCTGGATCAATATTGAGCGCGCTGAATTTGGTGGTAGTTTGGACTTTTTCGGGTGGCGGTGGTTGCCGCTTTTTGAAAAATATTTTAGGTACGACGAATGGATTGGTCAGATCCGTGTCGTTTTCGGCTGAAGACTGTTCAGTCAGTTTAATGTCTTTATCAGTACCGGGAGGTTTTTGGTTGGTCTTGTCAGGGCTTAAATTGTTGTCAACGGCTGATAACAGTTACGATAACCATGACGTGCTGTGGCGGTGGAGTCGTAGGTCGGGTTTGGTTGTCACTCATTGTCTTGTCATTAATGCAAGAAGGAAGATTGGGGAGATTGAGCTTATTTACCGCAGCAGCTACACGCATCCGACGGCGAATCTCACCATAGATGGGCGATGGCGTATTGGGTCTTCTGCTTCAGCGGCTTCTGTGTTGGTACTGATGTCCGGTAACCAGAGGAAGGATGGGCGCCGCGGTTTATCGCGCGCTGGTGTTGAGCTGGATTCCGCCATCTCCGTCAATCGTCGCGCCGTGATGCCGCGTAGATGACCAAAACATCAGTTGCGGCCGCCGCAGCGCGGCGGCTGGGCGGCGGTTGGGCGGCGTTTTCTTTCTTCTCACGGCTGAGGCCGGAAGGCTCTGGCCACCGCCTGACAGAAGTACGCTTTTGCTCTTTTTTCTGGTTTTTGCTCTTTCTGTCGTGCACTGTCAGGGGAGACCGTACCAAAACGCGGAGTCAGGTCCGAAAGCGGCGAATTAAGTTCGCTCGACAAGGAACGCACTCGGAAACAACTGTACGCAGGAGCAGGGCAGAGGCCGGACGATGTGTCGCGTCTGCTGCCAAGATCCAGAATCATCATGTCGCCCGCAAACCATTTTAGGTGTGCCCGCTGCTCCCGCCGCTGAGCTGTGTGAATGAACGGTTTTTACGTTTTGGTCTTGACATGAGTAGTGGGGGTAGCGGTGTGCGTAGTGGATGCCAGTTTGTGTTGTCTAAGTTAAACGTGCAATTAACGTATCTAATTCATTATTTATTCCTAGTTACATGCTCATATTTGATGTCTTCTACTTTGTTGTTTTTAAATATTTTGTTACTTAACCCCAAAAATAAGTGGTTCAAGTAAAACAAACCGAATCTATAATTTTAACACTGATTGGGAAGAATCGTATTGTTTCGTCAATGTTAAGGATAAATATGTTTGTTTGTTGTGCAGCTGTAGTGTTGTAGTGGCAAAAGAACACAATGTGGAACGTCGCTTCAAGACAAACCATGCTACTTGTAACACCAATTATCCATTTCAATCTACATTAAGAAAGAAGAAAATAGCTCAACTGAAATTGAATCTGTGTGCCCAACAATCTGTTTCTACTAGGTCTGCTGTAAATCTAAAAATGTCACTGTCCTTCTTTGAAAATTTGTCACATGCTCGCAAAGAACAAAATAACATTCCAAGATGGTGAATTGTTAAAAGAAATATTTCTGACTGGCGCCGATTGTTTATTTGAGGAATTCTCCTACAAACGTGGGATTTTGTCAGCAATACAAGAATTACAGTTGTCAGATAATACCGTCACAGGAAGAATACATGACATTTCAAAGAACTTGAAAACTCAAAGAGTGATTTGGAAAAATGTGTCTACTTCTCACTACAGTTTGATGAGTCTACAGATGTAACAGACACAGCACAGTTAGCAATTATGGTGAGAATGGTGTTTAGTAACTTTACAAGATCTACTGAAATTATTACCCATGAAAGTAAGTACATGTGAGGATATCTATAAGATATTTTTAAAATAATACAGGGTTTTCGAGGAGGAAACGTCGAAACTTCCAAAATAAGCTCTTAAGAGAATTCTAAGCATATTTTGTCTTATAAACTACATGGATATTCCGAATGGTTGGGCCGCAATGAACACTCAAAATTTGGTTTGAAAAAATCATTTCTAGGCAAAAATATGCATTATGGAAGCATAGAAACACTCCAGAAACATGTTAATTGTGTATTATTTACAAAAGAAATGAATATATTTGCTCAGACAGAAAAATTAAGCGAGAAATAAAAAAGCAGTTGAATTGTGTAATGCAACAGTATTTACGTTTGATCTGCCCCCACGTCGTGGCGACACTGTAACCTTAGTGCCAAAAAACCTCACCGTAACCCAGTGCTTCCAAAATCTCTATTACGAATTCTGCAATAACACCTAAGTGCTGATTCCTTCCCACACGTGTACTTTCGCCCCAAAATATGACGTTACAGAAAATTTATATCAAGCGGATCATGGCCGGTTCCGTACGGAAAACCCAAAAAACTGTAATTCAACTTTGCAGGACAGCCAGGTTCCTAACTACATAACAATGAAGTACATTTGTGTGAGAGAGCACAAACTCGGTTGGCAGTCTTGCCTTCCGACATTTAATTTATTGAAAAATATATATCACCCCTTGGACCACCAACCCCAAGGACCACCAACGTATGGTGGTACACTCAACAACTCATCATCAGCATGCATTACACAAAGTAATCATAACACACAGAAATCAGAACAACCTGTAAACACAAAATACCAACACTCAAAACACATAAATAATAATAACAACCATTTTTTACTAGGAATTCCTTTGTCTATTAAATAGGTACGTACTTTCTCAAGTTCGCCTTGATATCTTTATATTCTATCATAACCAATGAAATTTTGTCTATTATTTAGACATTATGAACGACATTTAAAAGATCTTTGATTTTACTGCAAAATTTTAACATCTGAATAATTCTATAGGTGTCCATTACTAATTGTTACTGACTCTATTGGTCTTGTACAACCTTTATACTGAAAACAATAAAACCGTGTGCACTTCCCGTGTTCGTTGGCATCTGCTTCAGGTTTGAGGTAACACCATGCCTCCTGGGTTCCGAATCGTCTTCACACGCTCCCCGTAGATATGGATCTGCCCGCGAACAACTGTTCAATGTCTTCGCGCTCTATCCACTTCAAAATTCACTACTATTTCTTTCACAATACAAATTTCTAAACACGAAATGTTTTCGACGCAAAAAAATCAATATTGTTTCTATTGCACTTTCACTTTGCGAATAATTGTTAGCACATTTCTTCCGAATTCAAAGTTTTCTAAACGAAACGTTTTTAACACATCGCAACATGTGCCTCGCCCGACAGCTAACTCACTACTGACTGACTTGAAAATATTAATATTGTTCCTAATTCACGTTCATCTCGCGAAAAATTACTAACACTTTCTTACAAGACTTAAAGTTTTTCCAGACGAAAATGTTTTCACGCAACACCACATGTGTCTCGCACCAAAGCTGACTCGCGAATGAATACACATTTCCTCCTTTTTCATTGTCGTTGCCTCGCTATTTCAATTCCTTCCAAACAAACAACGGCCGCCGCCATTCTTGTTCAAGTATTGTTACTAAGAAATTTGTCCATTTTCCACAATTTTTGGTGGATAACTCTGCCACAATGTTCAAAATTTCCCATTTGGTCTCTCGGGTTTACTTCCAAAACGTGCATTTTCGACCCCCATTACGCCGAAAAATGCCGATTTCCACATCATGTATTGTGCACTTCAACGTCAACTATTCTGCATTGTCACCTTACATAATGAAAATTATTAAAATTAAAAGTATCTGATCCTCCACTTATTCCACTGTCTTATATGGGTTTCACTAATTTACCGCAACTGAACTAAATCGACCTATAATACTTGTTACGGCGTAAGTCACGGGTTTCATTTTAAAAAATGTTAATTTCTCGCATATGACGTTAAAGTCCTTTCATCCATTTTCTTGAAAATGTTGTAATAGCGCAACCCGTGGTTCAATTTTAATGAAACCAACACTAAAATTCGTATTAAATTGTTATTTATTTAATCATTACGTCCAATAATGCCTATTTGTGCGCATTTTAAAGAAACTCAAATATTATTTCTGCGCGACGCGACTTTCTTCTGTTTTTTCAACACCCTGTTCATGTACATCGTTGCCGCTTTGCTATAGTCCGTTCAAGCTAATTTTCTTTAAAACATACGCTAAAACTCGTCGGGATTCTATCATTCCCGTAAATGATAGAATCATTACAGTAATCCCCTGAATCATTACAGTAAATTGGGTGCTATTTTATTTCTCCCTTAATTTTTCTTTCTGAACAAATATATTGAATTCTTTTGTAAATAATAAAAAACGTAAAGGTTTCTGGAGTGTTTCAATGCTTATATAATGCAAATTTTTGCCTAGAAATCAATTTTTCAAACCAACTTTTGAGTGCTTATTGCTGCTCAACCATTCGGAATATTTACGAATTTTATTAGACAAAATATGCTTAGACTTGTCTTAAGAGCTTATTTTAGAATTTTTGACGTTTCCTCCCCGGAAAAACTGTATAAAATAGATAGATACGCCTTTGTACAAGCTTACTGCAATAACCACAGATGTAGCAACAGCAATGGTTGATAATATCAATGGATTTATTGATATCTGCAAGAAAGATGAATCATTTCCAAATTTACGTTTGTATCACTGCATTATCCACCAGGAAGTTTTGTGTAGTAGAACACTACCTTTTGTCATAAAATAGCTAGGAAAATTGTGAACTTTAATTGAGCAGCCCCTTAGCAACACCGTGTTTTCAAAGCCCAATTAGAAAATTCTGAAGAACCTGATCTTATCTTTTGTAGTAAAGTACGTTGGCTGGGTAAGCGCAAAACTCTGTCTAGATTTGTCAACTTACGTGAAGAAATAAAAAAATGTCTCAATTCCAAAGATAAAAATTTTGCTGAATTAACGGACTCTTGCTGGCTGGTGAATTTGGGTTTCATCACAGATGTAATGAAAAAATTGAATAATTTAAACTTGGAACTGCAGGTTAAAGACTTACATGTAGCTTCAATGACTGTAAAAGCATTTAAAGCTTATCTCGGTTTGTGCATATCACACCCGCAGATGAAGTCACTTGTACATTTCCCAAATGAATAAATGACAGACGACGATGAAATTGACTTATTATTTGTTGTCAACCTTCAGTCACATCAAAATCAGTTTGAAAATAATTTCAACAGTTTACCACCGTCAAGCCAGCGTCAATTTTTTGTCAATCCTTTTACTTGCAAAGTGAATGTAACTAAAATGGCTGCACACACTGAAGAGTTAGTTCAAGTAAAAGCAGAGAAAGTGGAGTTAGACATTTTCAGAAAGACATTGTCCTCCAATGAAATACATCAGATCAGAGGTACATACACAACAACATACTAGTATACATAACAAGTACATACATAACAAGTACATACTAGCATAAATAAGATTCTGATTATTTTCAAAAAGTTTCATAAACAACTCTCGAAAAACACGACTGTTTTTATTTTATTTTTTTTAAATTTTAGGAGTTGTGAGAACAGAATTAGTTTCGTTTGCTTCTGCGGTGGTAAGCGAGCCATATTGATATGAAGATAGGGAACACTGTTTTGTGAGGTGAAAATGAACGGTAATAAACAATTAAAATTCATTTGAATATGTGAAAGCGCCCATCACCCGTTTGTGTGTGTGAAGATGGGCGGTAAAAAATGGTTTTGCGATAATAAATTAGCAATAAAAATGTTAAAAATTCTGGTACTGGTTTGGTTTGATTCTGCTATGGTGGACGGGCTAGCTTGATATCAAACGAGCTCGCCAACCATTTTTTCGGTGAAGATGAGCGGTAAAAAATGGTTTTGCGATTATAAGATAGTTAAAAATTCTGGCACGTAGTAGTTTGGTTTGATTCTGCTGTGGTGGGCGGGCCAGCTTGATGGACCTATTTTATTCACTTTCAGAATTAGCAGTATAGTATATAATCAATACTTTCTCCAAAATTTCTACTGTAAGGCTGTCTTTCATGTGTTAAAATTATTTTGAAAACTGAAAATGAACTTTTCATTGACAGATTTATAAGAGCAAACAAATTTAAGCACTTTTCTCTCGCCCACTTCTGGAACTTCTTCACTCCCCTTCCCCCTCAAACAACAAACGTTGTACTATACGACCCATTTAACCAATAAACTGTGTTTTGTAAGCTCCTTCTTTCCAACAGTAGGTTTTTGACTGACCTGTGGCATTCTTCGCCTGGATTACGAAAACGACGCGCCGCGGCGTTAAGCCTCAACCTGTCAACAGCGCTGCTGTCCCAGGAATGGGTGCAATTGCCAAAAAATTACTGGTCGGAGACGAGCCTGAAACATCCCTTTTGTGTTGCCTTGCAGAGCTCATGTTCGGTGTGTTGGATGAGATATTTCTGTGCGTCGTCAATTGCGTATTCGATCAGATAATACTACACTTTGGGAAATTCGGGAAAGTATTTGCTTTTCCGTTAAATATATTTTTAAAACATTGGCAATTAAAATGTGATCAACAGACTCATATTTTACCAGCATTGGGGGGCCCTTGGACCTAGGTTAATTTGGTGGGCCCTATTATTACTTTCACCGATCACCCCGTATTTCGATGCTGAAATATAAAAAAAATCCTATCAATTCACTTTGTATTTTATATTTGTTTAATATTTTGAAAGTATATCTTAGTGTCTCAATTTAAAATTATTCAAACAAAAATTTTAAACATTTATGTAAGAATAGCAGACTTAAAATTACATTAAAAAGACTACAAATTAAATACTTTAATTTTTTTATTGAATTGCACAATATAAGATTAAAGAAGATCAACCAGCAACATTTCATATAATATCCAACGATGCGTGACACATCACTCCGTTATACCAGTTTTTTGCGTATAGTTTAATCATACATCACATTTTATGTTATTTTATTTTTTGAACCCTAAGTGTTAAATATTTCTAAGAACTATCTGGGGCCCTTGAACATTTGGGCCTTAGGCCCGGATCCTTGCTCGTGCGTTAACACGGCTCTGGTGGTCATCCTTGAAAATTACTTGGTTTATATTAAATTAACCTCAAGTGCCCTTTTAGAACATTTTAGTCACTATAAGATGCTTTCAGTAAATCTATTTTTTCATGATTCGTAAACATCTGCAATTAATTTCCACAACATCCTAAAGGAACTAAATAGGTTTTTGTCCTAAAATCCGAGGTCTAATAATCAGTCATGTTTGGGAGAACTTCAATGATTTTGTCGAAGATGTTTCACAGCTTCTACCAGTGCTGATGTCTGTGTCTGATAAAGATTCGACATAAGAACCATAGCCATGGCATTTTACTTTTCAGTATACGTACGTGTATATACGGTACTGGAAAAGTTATGTAATGCTGTGCGCAAAAACGGCAGATTTTCGTCAGAAAATAAAATCATTACCGTGCCCTGATAACGAAAAAGTGGATAAATCCAGTTGCTAAATTAAGAAAAAAATCCCCTAACACGTGATGCAGCCTAAATCCCTGTTTTGTGGGTTCTTGATACCGGAAAACCAATTGAAAGCAAAACGTTTGTCTGTTCGTCTGTCTCGGAACAACACGCGACTAAACCGTTCTGGCGATTTTCCCCTTGGATTTGAAACCGATATTTTAATTTGGAGGGAATACTTTACATGAAGCTCCTGGGACATTTTCAAAATGTTCAAAAAACTGGCGCCAACAATTGACTAAATTTTGTTGTTGGATAGTCGGAAGATTATGTAAGAAAACGGCGCAGGTCTAATGTTGGTTGAAAACTGTTTTTTCCAAAATTGAAAAAAATTAAAAAAACTTTCGGCGTTTTCCGACAACTACAATTATGAAGATACATTTTTTAAATAAAATGTGTTCATAAAAAAATCTTCAAATAATGTCATGTTCAATTTTTCAAAAACATGAGTATTTTTGCGAAATTTTGGGTCAAACATAGGCATTTTTATTTTCCAATTTTTTAAAGAAAATTGTCATTAGAACGAGGCTAATATTACTTAAAAATCAAGAGCAAGGAAATTTTAGATGAAAAATTTGGAACCATTTTTAAGAAAATGGCGTTTATGCGTTACTTATATGTGAATATTGAAGCCCTTCTTCAAAGAAAACTTTTGAATTTACAGAAAACTTCATCGGAAGTCATTTTAAGCACTTCTACTCACAAATCCATTTATTTTTACAAATCGCTAGAAATACGCATATTAACGGCGTGAGAGAAATGTCAAAACAATACACTTATGTAATTACTTGTGTAAAAAAATACACTTGTGCAATTTTTGAAAAAAACAAAAGAATACAGCAAAATTAATTTGTCATCTTAAACAGTGAAATTTGCACTTTTCACCGAAAAAATGTGGAACCGTTTGTGAGACAATGGCGTTTTCGAGAAACTTTATAAGACATCATTTAAAGCACATGTACCCACAAATGCAATAATATGAACAAATTGCTGCTAAAGCAAATAAATTAAAAGTAATTATTTCATGCAATATTACGCGAAAACTCCTAAAATGTTAAAAGAACGTGCATGACCTTAATGAAGTAACTAATTATAGAGAAAAAAATACTTGAAGGAAAATTTTCTATCTTCAATATCAATATTAGTAATATGCATAGTATAGAGAAAGTTATGTAATGCGGCGGAAAATCGCTTTCGAAATTTCAACGGAAATAAACGTTTTGGGGTTCCTTGACACAAAATAAGTGGTTTGGTCTCTATCTTCAATTTTGTAGTTGTAGGAACATGTCGAAAAAAATTCAATCTTTTACAATTTTCGAAAATTTATATTTATCAGTGGAAATTGGATTTATGCCACCTTCCTCTGTTCCAAGTTTCTGTATTTGGAACTTGAGGGCGGCACAGACATGGTTGAAATAGCTACATAGCCTAACGTGTCTTTTCTAGAAATATTCGGTCTTTTCTAGAATTGGAGAAGCTGAGACAATATGATCAATGGTTTCTATCTACTTCCTGGCAAATAACGGCATTTTTCATCTTGGAATATTCCATATAAATCCATGTATTCATTCATGTAAAACAAATTTGATAATGGTCTTTCTTCACCACGGAGCTTGTAACCGAAGTCGGTGCGTGGATAGTAGGATTAAACCAATGCAAAACAACAGAGGTGTAGCGAATCTCCTTGGAAAATTCCCCTATTAATCTGACTACTTCTCGTTTCTACTGCTTCCTTTCTGCTGTATTTTAGTAACCTGGTATTCCACGACTTCATATTAGGCTTACAAAACTCAATAAATCTAGGATCAGTTCTTTTCGCTTAGCGTTAGCATTTTCATATTTTCTCCTCAATGGTGCAAGATATTCGAATTGAAGACGAACTCGTTCTATAACGCTTGCAAGGAGATTTCGCATCATGTCTATATAGTGTGATTTATAGTCAGATTAATTTTCAACACTGACGGATGTTTCATTAGGAAGATGTAAACCTTCAACCGGGCCATAGTTTTGTGGGATATCATTTGGTTCTAAATGTTCGCCATGTGAATAGTTCGATCAAAAAACTTTCTCCCTGTATTTCTCTGAGTGTCGGAAATTTGTTCTGCTGTGAATTTTCCACTACTGAGTATGTATCGTCGTTGACTGGCAAGCTTCTTTGGATCTAGAGGTCTCATATTTGAGTTCCGCTCTCTCTATTTCTTGAAAACTTCTATTTCTGATCCCTCATTTTGTTTCCTTCCTTCGTTAGTAATAAAGTAACCTGGTACTTAAGTACTTAACGCATTTACTAACGTAAGAAGAGAAAGTATTGTAAATTGCGCCGGAAAACGGCGAATTTTTGACACAAAAACCTATTGCCAGGCCCTAGTAACAAAAAATGTGGATAAATTCAGTTGCTAAATATAGAAAAAAATCCTCTTACACGTGGTGTGTCCAGAAGCAATATTTCGTGCGTTCTTTATATCGAAAAATAGATTGACGACAAAACGTCTGTCTGTCCGTATGTGCACAATGCTAGCTCCTAAACCGTCCAGCCGATTTTCTCCAAAATTAATATTCCCCAATCATTTGGGTTGAGGTGGCGGCCCCTGGAATATGAAACCGATATTTTAATTTTGGGGGTACTTAACATGGAGCCAAATTTAGCTCCCAATTTTTTAGCTAAATTTTGTTGTTGAATAATGCAAAGGACGTTTAAGAGAATGGTACAGGTCTCGTTTTCGATAAAATCCTCGATTTTTCGAAAATTGCCAAAAATAATTTAAAACTACAAAATTGAAGATAGAGATTTTTGCTTCACACAAAATCCGTTGTATAAAATTAGCTCATTAAAAAAAAGTGATGTGCAAGTTTTTGAAAAACGATTGGTTATCTTGTAATTTTCGCTTGAAATTTATGATTTTTTTTCTCAAAAACCGCTCCAGATTTTTTATTATTTTTTTCTCCCCATATGTAATAAGAGACGGTAAACAAGATGACGCTAGACCCATTTTAGTGTATTGCTTTTTTTCAAAAACTGCAAAATAATAAAAATTACAAAATTCAAAATAAAAAGTTTTGATTCAGATAATGTATATTGCACTAAATAAGCTCTTTAAAAAATGTCGTGAAAGTTTTTTGTAAAAGTTAGTAGTTTTTAGGAAATTTCTGTCTGAAATTAATGAAAAATATATGGGTTCTACATAACCTACTACCGTCCTACATAACGATAACATTGTAATATTGCGAGAAAGTATGTGCTGTTGTAGCACCACCGGCACCCAAAATTTGCTTGTTTTGACTATTTTTTTCGAATTTTGAGGAAGTGGTGTTGCTAATTTTATCATCGCCAATTTCTGAAACCTTCATTTCAGGGAGTTTTGTGGGGTAGCAAAAAAAAGTCTTGGTGTCACGAAGGAGACAAAAATTAGTCGAAATAGCTCAAATGTTTTTGAGTTTTGAGATATTGGTTTTTTTTTGTTCTCGTACTTAGGTTGAGTTTTGAAGTTTTGAAAAGAGGACCAAAGGAGCCTAAAATTCGCATATTATGACTACAAAAATTTTCGAATTTTGAGAAGAGTGGGTATTAACTTAACCACTTTCATTTTTGAAACCATAATTTCGGGGTGTTGTGGGGTAGCAAAATGATGTTTTCGATGTCTCTGAAGAGCCCAAATTTAGGGCACAAAAATTTGTAGAATTTGGGAAATTTAGGGAGGGGTTACTTCTTGTTTTCTTACGGGTGAGAAGCGAAATTTTGAGACCTGGCCCACAGGAGTCCACAATTTTTTTTTGACCATAAAGAAAAACTGAATTTTGAGTGAGAGGGCGTGCTTATTTTACAACCGTCATTTTTAAAACTTTAATTTCGGAGGGTTGTGGGGTAGCAAAATTATGCTTTTGTGTCACAGAAGAACCCAAAATTAGCCCAAACGTATGACACAGGAATTTATGAAATTTGAGAAATTAGGGTGGCTTTGATTTTTTTCTTAGGGGTGAGTTTCAAAATTTTGAAAAGTGATTCACAGGAGCCCAAAGTTCACTTGTTTCGATCATAAAAAGAGGTATGAATTTTGAGCAAGTTGGGGTGCTAACTTTACCGGCCCCAATTTGATACTTTAATTTCGGGGTGTTGGGAGGTAGTCCAAAATGTTTGGAGAGGGGCGTAATGGATGTTTTTCATGTGTTGACATTAATTAACTTCTCTTGAATATAATGTAGTTAGTACAGCGAATACATATAATTGAATAACTGGTACTGTTAGTTCTAGGATTAGTAATAGGATTTGCGATAAGATGAGAATTTGAATTAAGATGGCTGGAAATAAGCCCAAAATTATGGCACAAGAATTTTACAGTTTTGAGTTAGTGGATGTTCTAACTTTACCGACGTGTGCATGTAAGTATAAGTTTGTGTAAGTAAGGTGTACGATAGGACACGAAATGGGAAGGAATAATCGCGTACGGCCTCTGGCCACTTCGGTAGGGTATCGCTCGAGCATTGGCCTGGTGATGATCGGAGAAACCTCGGAAAACTATAAATCAGACCAACCTGTCGCTAAAACCAAGGCACACACACGACACTGTCATTGGCGGGAGTCGAACCCGAGGCGTTGAATCGGTACACGCTTTAGCCACCTCGTCTACGCACGCAGGCAAATGTATACTTCAATCTAACTAATAAACTAGTGGTGCTAAAACATCACATACTTTCCCGAGTTATTGGAAACAGCTACGTTGGATTGAAATACTGCACTTTCTGCGCTACTAACAACATAGCTTTCTATTTGAAAAAGTCCAATTCAAACAACAAGCGAACAACTCACTGTTTCCATCCCCGTCTTGTCAAAACTATGTGAAATCTACAATTGCGTAAAAATATAATACAAAAGTTTTGTAAACTTTTATAGGAAAAAGAAGCCAGATTCCATACAGCTACATCCAATCACAAGAATGAGGCGTAATTCAGAGAAATTCGCGACAGCAGAACGGAATTCAATTCTTGCATTCCCCGCATTGTCGATACTCCCTTCAAAAACTAGCAATTTTCATTTTATATATTTCAAATTAAATAATTTCTAAAAGATTAATGTGAAAATATATAACGAAAGATCGAATGTAAAAACGAACAAAGAATAATATACAAAATTGAAAATTCTAATTTACGATGCATCTGGCGTGTGAAGCGCAGTAAATTTGCAGCGGGCTATTATGTTTGTCACGAAATTATCGAAAAACTACTCGTATTTTCAAAAGATGAAGCCTGACCTTATTTGAAGATGCATTTTTGATAAATACATGTCATTGAGAAAACCAGTTCCCATCTATCGCCGCCTAAAGTACATTTTTGACATTTTTTCAATTTTTCGGTTTCCTAATGGTAGAACGGAAATATTAATTTCAGAATATTGAAGAACACAAAAATTTCGTCCTAAATGGCATTTTTCTTTTCAAAATTTGAAGCCGTTTTTAAGAAAATGGCGTTTAAGCGCTACTTAAAATGCGAAATTTAAAGCTTTTTCACAGAAAATTTTTAAGTTTTCATGGAAGTTCATTTGGAGTTATTTGAAGCACTTACACTTACAAATTTATATTTGTAAGGTTTGCAAATTTCTGGTAATGTACATAATAGAGATTTGAGAGACCTTTAAAAAAAATTACATTTGTGTAATTTGTGAAAACACAAAACAATTCCCCAAATTGAAATTTACGTCATATTAAAGAGTGCAATTAACACTATCTGTTTGAAGAATTTGAAGAAACAATTTCGTATCATTTATGAGAAAATGGAGTTTGAGCACTCTTGAAAGTGCGGAATTTTGAGAGAATTAGAATAAGTGTATTTTACTCTCTTCTCACAAGAGATTTAAAGAGAAAAATCGGAGCCTTTATTTTTAAACTGTTGAAAATGTCCCATGGACTTCATGTAAAGTACCCCCCAAAATTAAAATATCGGTTTCAAATTGAAGTGGCCACGAGATCAGCCAGATCGATAGAGGAATATCAATTTTGGAGAAAATCGGCTGAACTGTTTTGTCGTTAGCATTGTTCACAGACAGATGGATGGACAGACGGACGGACGGACGGAGGGACGTTTTGCTTTCAATTGGTTTTTTGGTATCAAGGGCCCACAAAACAGGGGTTTCGGGTGCACCAAGTGTTAGATTTATTTTTCTTAATTTAGCAACTGGATTTATCCACTTTTTCGTTACCAGGGCACTGTTAATAAGAATTTTTCAGCCGAAAATCCGCCGCTTTTTCGTGCTGCATTACATAACATTGAGAAAGTAAAAATGTATTCAGAATTTTTGTTTGGCCCGACAGTCAGAGTCTTTCTGCTGAAAATTCGCTCTTTCCCGCCGTACGATGACAATACTTTCTCTTTTTACGAAGTAAGGGCGAGAAAGTAAAAAGTAGAAGCGCTAAAGTCGCTGTAATTTGGCTAGCCTTTGGGCAAGCCAACTCTATGTATTTTGTGGCACGATCTCGCTAAAGCACTTATCGATTACGAACAAGAACTGATCACGAAGTCCGGCGTGAATGACCAGCGGCGCGGACACGCGCGTTCGCGAACGGGGTTGAGTTGGGAGCGGCGTGCGGAGCGGGAGGGCCGTTCCGATGCGAAGAAGGGAAGTTGGGTTTGGCGCGAGAGCTCTTCGGCCGCTAACTCGTCGACGCGTTGGCGCTCGGAATCGAGTTACGCGCATCGAAGTTCGCCCGTCGACCGAGACGGCGCGTCGCTACGCTACGCCCCGCCCGCGCACCTCCACCCACTCACTCGCCCCTTCGCCAGCCCGCCCCGCTTTTCCCTTTGGCTTGCTCTTCAACGCACCCTCCGTGCACGTGACCGGCATCTCACACAACCTTTCGCCCTTCACCCGCCCGCCCACGCCCTTCCACTCTTCACTCTCCCGTGTACGCACGTCCAAGCACCTGGTGTCGAACGCGCCCGCTCGTTCGCTCACTCACTCTCTTGCACGCCGTGTACGTCACCACCCGCCTACTCAGTTCTTCACCATTGCCCGACCGAGCACTTACTTTTGAACGCGCCATCCCGCCTTTTCGCGCAAGGAACTCTGCCCGCCCTCTCTCGTCCGCTCGAGTCTGTCCGCACCCGTTCGAAATGTCCGTATAGTTAGCACACCCACTTATCACAAAACTAACTAATGGTGCTTCCAACGCACATACTTTCTCACACTGCTTCTATATGGTCCTAAACGCTATTTCACTACTTCATAAACCAGCAACAGTGTTTTCTGCCAGAAATTTTTTTCTGTTCCGAGACCCGAAATCCGATCCTCAAAGCACTTCTACTACTACGCCACACTAGCACCGTATGTGTTGAAAAGAGCCATAAAAAGAATCGAACCGAGCTATAAAATGGTAAATACATGATAAAGAAACAATTGATGCGATGGTACATACGCTTTACAAATCCAAGAAGAGACGTGAAAAAATGTTAAATGTTATAAATTCGAAAAAATATATACAGACACTTCCAGTTTATTTTCCGTAATTATTGCAATATTTGTAATTCAAATGGCTTCACATGGTTCTCAATAAAGTATCTAGAATTCTCAATTATTTACTACGACAATACATAATTTTGACAAATAATATTTCCCGACCAGGGCTCGAACCGGCGAAGCTCCCCTTAGAAGAACTGTACCAATGCTCGCCGAATAACGACTGCGACCACAATAGCTACGCATGACATTAACACTTATATAATAGTAATAAGTATATGGTGGTTTCATTTCCGGCCGAAAAATCCAGAGAATGTAAAAAAAATGTCCTTTGGGCGCTCAAAGAAGGTATCTGGGAAGATCATCATCCATAACAGAAAAATTAATTCAATTTAGACATTAGAACACTAAGCTATGCGAGAAAGTCTGTGCCATTCTGTAGCACCGCTAGTTTTTCTAAATTTAACAACAGGTTTTATCCCTTTTTTCGTTACCAGATCCCAGCTATAAGAGTTTTTCTGGCAAAAATTCCCCGTTTTCCGGCGCACGATTACATAACTTTCTCTTCGCACGAAGTATTTGTAAGGCGAGAAAGTAATAATAATAATAATAATAATAATAATAATAACTCCACCTAGGGAGTACAGCTATGTCAGTGGTAGCCTAGCTACCGGTGGGGCCTCCCTTGCTGAATGGGTTGAAGGTGAGGGGTCAGACGAAGAAGTACTCCATTTTGAGGAGAGTGGGAAGTAAGTAGAGAGGGAAGGGTCATGAACCTTTGGACTTCCTGTTGTCGGCCCATAGAGGGTACAGGAGAGAAACTGGTTTGGCACACCAGGCCACTGATTAGAGTGGAGGCCCGAACCTTGCATTAGCCAGCGAAGGAGGCTGCCTTCAGCAGTCAGTGAAAATCCCGTAGGGTTTAGTAATGCCGACTGGCGATCGGAGGGACCCCTTGCTGGGCCCTGCGGGGGGATGCCCCGAGGCCACTGTGGGTCGCAGTAACGGATGGCAGGAAACAACCCGAGGGTTAAGTGTGATCTGTGAACTCGAACTTGCGTCCTGCGAATCTTCAATTCAAACCAATGAGCAAAATGGATAGAACAAGCAATGTAATGAATCTTAACGTGCCTTGTTCTGCCAATGTCCCATACCTGCTCAGAAACCGAGCTAATGTCACCTTGTCGACGTCTGGCCATCCCACGGATGCTAGTCCCAGGGACCCAGAGCCGGCAGTAGCTCGAAGCCATCGTCAGAGATGGACCCGGGATGAATTAAAGGAGGTGATGTGGTGCTTTTACTACGCAAAAGCGAAAAATGGGGGCTCTGAAATAGAAGTTTTCAAGGTATGGAGAGAGCGGAACCCAGATATTAGACCTACCCTAGACTCAAAGAAGCTTGCCAGTCAACGACGATACATACTCAGCACTGGAAAATTCACAGCAGATCAACTTGCTGACATTGAGAGAAATGCGGAATATGTACTTCGCTCGAACAATCCACATGACGAACATGTAGAACTTGAAAATGATGATCCCGTGGAAGGTTCATCGCTTTCCAGTGAAACACACGTCAGTGGTGAAAACTCATCTGGCAATGAATTACACGATAAGGACATGATGCGAAATCTCCTTCGGCGCGAGATAGAAAGAGTTAGTCAACTTCCGTTTGAATCTCGCGAACCGTTGAGGAGAATATACGAAAATGCCAAAGCTAAAAGAGTGATAGAAACAGTGAATTCTGTCTTAAATGAGGTGGTGGAGACCCCAGGCAGAGATCTAGATATTACTGAAATCAATTACATCATATATGCAACTGGATATCTAGTATCTCAGATAATTTTGGGGCCAGCCAAGAACACCGACGGCCGACAGCAAAACAGAGTAAACAGCTCTGTACCCCCATGGATGAACAGAATTATGAAACGGATAGCCGACACCCGGCGTGAAATATCATTCTTAGCTGAGGCATCTTCTAAATCAACGCACACCTCTAAAGTTCAACGAAAAATATTCAATGTTGAACAAAAATACCAAATTGAAAATGACACCAGCAGGCTAATGGTAGTTGAGAAGCTAAAAGAGAAAATTCAAGCATGGGCTCAACGAATAAGAAGGTACAAACGTAGAATAGATTTACGTGTACAGAACCGGTTGTTTGAAACAGACGCGAAGAGATTCTATCGCAATCTGACTCAAAAACCGAATGGCAAAGCTGTTACTCCTTCAAAAGATGACGTCGAAGCATTTTGGGCAGGAATCTGGGAAGAGAGCAGATCCTACAAAAAAGACGCATCTTGGCTTCAATCTGAAGTTGATGCTGCCGATGAACTTGTAGAAACAGTGGAAGATGTTCACCAATTCTCGGAAGAGGACCTCTTCCAAGCAATTAAGAACATGGGAAACTGGAAGTCCCCCGGGATTGATAAGATCCAGATTTATTGGATTAAGAAATTAACAGCAATACATTCTCATCTAGCAAAGGCTGTTAATAAAATTTTTGAAAACCCAAAGGAAATCCCGGAATGGCTCACACGCGGCATCACGTATTTGCTACCCAAAGCGGGAGACAGCTCTTTGGCGAAGAACTACAGGCCAATTACTTGTCTGCCAGTACTGTATAAAGTTATAACTTCAGCTATAGCTGACAAAATGTATAGACATCTAGATAAGAATCATCTAATGCCAGCTGAACAAAAAGGATGTCGTAAAGGCTCTTATGGGTGTAAGGAAATCTTGCTACTGAATAAAGTCATCTTGAATGATGTAAAGAAACGCAAACGTAATTTGAGCATGGCTTGGATTGACTACCAAAAGGCCTTTGATAGTGTACCACACGATTGGATTTTGAAGACCCTGGAGATCTATCGATTTCATCCTAGACTTGTTGAGTTTTGCAAGGCTAGTATGAAGTCGTGGAGTACCAGGTTACTAATCCACAGCGGAAAGGAAGCAGTAGAAACCAGAAGTATTCAGATTAACAGGGGTATTTTTCAAGGAGATTCACTATCCCCTCTGCTGTTTTGCATTAGTTTGATCCCACTATCGAGACAGTTGTCGCAAGCTGACTTTGGTTTTAAGCTCCATGGTGATGAAAGGCCAGTATCACATTTGTTTTACATGGATGATCTGAAAGTGTTTGCCAAGAATGAAGCGATTCTCTCCCAAATGCTGTCTGTCGTGAATGACTTTAGCAATGACATTTGCATGAAGTTTGGTCTTGACAAGTGTGCAAAAATCAATTTAAAAGAGGGAAACTCACGTCTGAGAACATTGAAATTGATACGCACACTGTGATTCAAGATCTTGAGCCAGGTAAAACTTACAAATATCTGGGCATTGAAGAATGTGAAACCATCTCGAATGACAGAATGAAAGAGAGAATTCGTAGGGAGTATTATAGAAGAGTGAGACTGGTCCTGCAGTCCGCTCTGAATTCCAGGAATAAAATATCTGCAATAGGTAGTTTGGCGGTACCTGTAGCCGAATACAGTTTTGGACTAGTGGACTGGACTGAGCAAGAAATTCGCACCATGGATCGAAAAACCAGAAAACTGCTGACAATGCATCATGTTTCCCACCCTCGAGCTGATATACATAGACTTTATGTGGCACGTAAGGAAGGAGGAAGAGGCCTCAGACAAATTGAGGCCTCCTGGCACAACGCAATAGTCGGGTTGGGTAAGTATGTAGTCAGCCATCAAGACGACCCTCTAATGAGGCAGGTCATGAAATCTGACCGAAGAATGGGAAACAGAGGCATTGTTAGTGTAGCAAGAAACATTGCGAAGAAAACTAGGCAAGACACGTCGAATAACACAGACACTGAACTTCTGATGCTGCTAAACATGAAGTGTGAGACACAAAAAATGTTAAAGAAATCGTGGAGAGACAAACCACTCCACGGTCAATACCTAAAAAGAATGGACAAGGTGCAGATCAATAAAGATCAATCATTTATGTGGCTTAAAAGGGGAAGGATGAAGCCAGAATCGGAAGCACTTGTAATAGCTGCCCAAGATCAGGCCTTGAGAACACGACATTATGATAAAGCGGTTCTCAAAATTTCCCAAGATGACAAATGCCGCATTTGCCTGGAGCAAGTAGAAACCATTGATCATATTGTCTCAGCTTGTCCAATCCTAGCAAAGACCGAATACCTTAAAAGACATGACAGGGTGTGTAGCTACCTCCACTGGCAGATCTGTACCGCCCTCGAAGTTCCAAACACATGCCCCAAGTGGTACGAACACTCACCGAAACCGGTGACGTCTGTTGGATTGTGTACGATATTGTACGACCAACAAATTCAAACTGATCGCACGATAGCGGCAAACAAACCGGATATTGTTATCCGGGATTTGGCGAAAAAATCGTGTTTACTTATCGATGTTGCTGTACCTTGCGATCAAAACGTCGTTACCAAGGAGGCAGAGAAACGTCTTAAATACAAGAGTTTGGAAATCGAGATCAGCCGAATGTGGGGCGTAAAAGCACAGGTCGTCCCGATAGTTATCGGAGCTCTGGGATTTGTTCCGCAAAATTTGAGTAAGAACTTGTCTAAACTCCCAGGTAATTCAAAAGACTGGGAAGTGCAAGAAATTGCTTTATTTGGAACAGCCCACATTTTGCGTAAAGTATTGTAGAGGCACTGATAGTCACCGAATCTGCTCCTTAGGTAGCTGGTTGCAACCTGGAGTAGATTTTATATTCAGCCGACTCATAAGATCTTTAGTCGTGATGTAATGGAATAATAATAATAATAATAATAATAATAATAATAATAATAATAATAATAATAATTTCGAAACCGTTAGGGGTATGTAACTTGATCGCATGAGTTCTGGTTAAAGTGTATTTGAATTTAATGTTGAAGAACTCATAATTTTACTTAAATCGGTTCATACAGATGCACACAAGCACACGATTGATATGACATGACACACATTTCAGAAATCGAATAACAGAGTTGAAAAAATGTTTAAAACATGCAATTTGTAAAAAACACAGACAAGTCCTGTATATTTATCTGCATAGATTCTATCAGTGAATAGAAGTACTAGAAATGATTTTCAATAAAATTTCTACACTTTTCAATAGATTGTTCTGCAACTACACATTCATGAAATTAAAATCCATGTCTGGGATTCGAACCTGAGATCTTTCGAAGTGAAACGCGCAGACCCAGAGCGCCTTAACCACCGTTGTCATTGGAGCAAGTTGCGGAGTGAAGACGTGTATCAGTCAAAACGTAATTGTATCAGCTCTATCATTTGGAAGCCGGTAATTTTTTTCATTTCTTAATTTTTCGGTTTCCTATTGGTAGAACGGAAATATTAATTTTAGAATATTAAAGAACACAAATACCCACTCCTAAATAGCAATTTTCTTTTAAAAAATGATGTGCCGTTTTGAAGCTCATTTTCACAGAAAATTTTAGAGTTTTCAAATTACTTTATTTAAAGTTATTTGAAGCACATACTCTCATAAATTTAATAATACTCACCAATTGCTGGTAATGTGCATATTAAAGATGTGAGAGCTCTTTGCAATAAATTACATATATGTAATTTTGCAATAAATTACATATATGTAATTTTTCAAAAAACAAATAAAAAACTCAAAATAAACTTTTCGTCATATTAAAGAGAGTAATTAGCACTATCCGTTACAAAAGTTTGAAGAAAACATTTGCAGCCATACATGAGAAAATGGCGTTTGAGCGTTTCTGAAAATGACGAAATTTGAGCTACTTTTCACAGAAAACGGTTGTGTTTTCGAGAAACTTTACTTGACGCACATGTACTCGTAATATAAAGCACATGTACTCGTAAATATAATAATGTGAAAAAATCGCCGCAAATGTAAATATTAAGGACGTGAGAGACAAGTCAAAAAATTACATTTTTGCAATTTTTGAAAAAAACAAAAGAATAGAGCAATATAGCTTTTTTGTCATCTAACAAAAAACATTAGGCAGTATACCTACCAAAAGTTTAAAGAAAAAATTTGTAGCCGTTTTTAGAACATCTTATTTTTGTATTTTTTTAAAATTGCACATATTGCACGCAATATTGCGCGAAAACTTCTAAATTTTTCAAAACAATGCACGTGACCTTAATGGAAGAGCTCAGTTTGGACAACAAATTTTGTTTAAAAGAAAAATCTCTACCTTCAATTTTGTAGTTCCAGAAAGACGCCGAAAAAAATCGCAATTTTCGAAAATTCAGTTATCCGTGAAAATCGGACCTGTATTACCTTAATAAGTGTATTTTACTCTTACAGGAAATTTAAGAAAGAATTTGGAGCCGTTTTTGAGAAAATTTTGGATATGTCCGGGGGCTTCATGTAAACTACCCCCAAATTTTACAGAATCTTTTTGAAAATATCAATGTTTCGACTAGAACCAGATCGACTGGGGAATATCCATTTTGGGAGAAATCGTACGTATGGTTTAGGCGCTAGCAGTGTTCACAGACGGACGGAGAGACAGTCGGACTGACGGACGTTTTCCTTTCAATTGGTTTTCGGTATCAAGAACCCACAAAAGAGGGGTTCCAATTACTCCACAATGTTAGGGGACTGTTTTTCTTATTTTAGCAACTAGTTTTATCCAGTTTTTCTTGATCAGAGCCCGGCAACGAAATTGTTTCTGGCGAAAATTGGCCATTTTTTCGCGTAGCTTTACATAACTTTCCCTATACTACGTATATCACTTCGTGTATACGTACGTATACGGGAAAGTAAAAAGTGGATAAATCCAGTTGCTAAATTAATCTTCCGGTGGCCGCGCCTATTTTAGTGATAAAGGCGGGCGCGTAAGAGCACTGTATGCTGCCTCAAGAAAACACTATTTTGCACCCCCAAAACATCTGTTATTTAATTAAAGAAAGAACAATGAAAACTCACAACTATTCATTTCATTTTTAATGTCAATACTTTTTATAATCATAGAAATGTGGCTATTTTTAAGTGAAGAATAATAAATAACACATTGTTTCAGAAATTTATAAAACAAAATAAAGCAAAGACAAAATTAAGTAAAAATTGTTATTAAATACGCAAATAAATTAAATGAAACAGTATCCTTAACTTTTACAAAAGCATCATATGGCGTTCATGAAGTTGTTTCCACTAACTCAAGATGTTGCCTGATTTCTTCCTCTGCTTCAGCCTTTCCGCAAAGATAAAAACAAAAATTAAACTACAGTCTAGTAATAGAAACTAGTGGTGCTACAGAATGGCACGGACTTTCCCGTATTAGTTTTCTGTTTTGTTTGGTCTCGGCTAGCTTTTCGGACTTGCCAATACTCTTGACAGCTACCATCTATCGCCGCCCAAACTACATTTTTTCGACATTTTCTCACGTTTACGGTTTTCCAATAGGAAACAAAAGTATTATTTTAAGGAACTGTCTGTTTATTTTAATATTATTTTAAAGAATATAAAAAACAATTAAACCTTGCCCTAAATGGCAATTTTCGTTGAAAAATTTGGAGTCGTTTCAAGAAAATGACGTTTCAGCGCTACTGTGAACTCACTTTGGACGACAAATTTTATTTGAAGGAAAAATCTCTATCTTCAATTTTGTTCTAGGAAGACGCCGAAAAAAATTTCAACTTTTGCAATTTTCGAAAATTCAGAGTTAGCCGTGAAAACTGGATCTACGCCACCTTAATAAGTATATTTTACTCTATTCTTACAAGAAATTTATAGAAAAATTTTGAAGCTGTTTTGAGAAAATGTTGAAAATGTCCGGGGGCTTCATGTAAAGTACCCTCAAATTTTGAAGAAAGTTTTTTAAAATCGAGGCGCCACGAGTGGACGCTGATCGACCGCATAATATCCATTTTGGAAGAAATCGCACGTATGGTTTACGCGCTAGTGTTGTTCACAGACGGTCAGACAGACGCACAGACAGACGGACGGACGACGTTTTGAAATGACCCACTTTTTCGGTACCAGGGGACCCCAAAACGTGTTTTTTTCCGTTGAAATCTCGGAATCAATTTTCCGCAACATTACATAACTTTCCCTACAACGTGTATTACTCCGTATATATGTACGTATACGGGAAACTAAAAATTCAAGAAAACATTAACATAATTGTTTTGCTCACAGTGATAAAAAATTCGTCTACAATCTTAATAAGTAAAGTGTTGGTTTGGATTATTAAAAATACTTACACGAGTGGTTGCGGTAGAGTACAGATTGCTGCAATTGGAATATTTCTATTTTCAAATCTTCTTTACGACTGTTAAGGGGAAGACAACGGAACGGAGATTTCCGCGTTTCGTTTAGAATGTGGTGAAGTGAGAATACTGAAGCCCTCTGACATGTCATACTCCATTTTAGAACAATAAAATCACAAAGGCAGCACGGTGTGCTGCGGTGCGCCCGCCGGAAATTAAGAAAAAGAATCCCCTAACATGTGGTGCAGAATTTGAAACCTATATTTTTACTTTCCCGTATACGTACGTATCATCGGAGTGATATACGTAGTATAGGGAAAGTTATGTAATGCTGCGTGAAAAAATGGTGCATTTTCTGCGGAAAAAAAATTCATTGCCGGGCCGTGATAATGAAAAAGTGAATAAAACCAGTTGCTAAATTAAGAAAAAAATCCTCTAACACGTGGTGTAGCCAGAAACCCTGTTTTGTGAGTCCTTGATAGCGAAAAACTAATTGAAAGGAAAACGTCGGTCTGTCCGTCGGTCTGTCCGTCCGTCTGTGAGCACTGCTAGCGCCTAAATCATACGTACGATTTCTTTGAAAATGGATATTTCCCAGTTAATTTGATTCTAGTCGAAGCCTTGAGATTTTGAAAAAGCTTCTTCAAAATTTGGGGGTACTTTACATGTAGTCCCCCGGACATTTTAAAAATTTTCTCAAAAACGGCTCTAAATTTTTTTCTTTAAATTACTTGTAAGAGTAAAATACTTACTTCTCGGCTGTCCGGGTGACGCCGCGTCGTTGGCAGAGAGGCCGACGTTTCGCCTAACATGTGAGGAACACTGCCCTGAGGAAGCCTACGACATGTTAGGCGAAACGTCGGCCTCTCTGCCAACGACGCGGCGTCACCCGGACAGCCGAGAAGTAATGAACTCGAGCCGCGGAAGCTTGCATGTACAAGAGTAAAATACTTACTTACTTACTTACTAGCCAACGCCCACCCTTGGCAGGTTAGCCATTTGGTGACGCGCTGACCAGTATAGACGGGCTGTCTCTCTGTAGAAGTCGTCCTCTGCCGAGTTGGTGTTGGCACTCAGGGCTGGGCACATCGGAAGGTGTGTTGCATCCATCTTTGGGCCATTACATAGCACACAGGCGTCGGTTTCGAAGACCCCTATGCGGTGCAGAGGGCTGGCAAGGTAGTCGTGGCCTGTGGTTGTTCTGAACACGGCGACACTAGTGGCTCGAGGTAGATTGTGGGATATCGGTGTTTCCGTCAGGCTGGACCAAAGTTTTCCAGCGGCGCTCTCGATTCTTCGTGCTTTTACCCAGACATTTATTGAGCGCTTTATGCAGGATTTCGCAGAGGAATACGACTGGTGGCTGTGTGGCTGGTCAAATGTTGTGCCTTTCTTGGCCAGCTCGTCTGCTTTTTCATTCTCTGGAACACCAACGTGGCTAGGAATCCACTGTAGGACGATTTGACGGCCATCTTCTATGAGTTTTGAGATCCTGGCACGGCAGGATAAGGTTTTTGCACTGTCTGTATGGCAGTTGCTAGACAATGCCAGTATTGCCTCTTGGCAATCAATGAAAAACACTATCTTTTGGGCGGTATGAGCTTCTAGGGATTTGCAGGCTTCGTTCTTTCGCCATCCTAGTTGGTCAATGGCATCCCCACCGCCAAAGAGCATGGACGATCCATCACAATATATGTGCATCCATTCTTCCGGAGGGTATTGAGTGCTGATTGTTTCTAGAGCGACTTTTCTTAGGAGCACTTCACTTCATAAGTGTTTTGGTGTATCGTAGTCAGTTAACCCTAATACAGTGATTGGTAAAAACTGGCAAATCGTTGCTCAGGGGAATGGGGCGGCCACAGACTGCAGGATGTCATATTTTTTCGTGGTTATGGTGGCTATGGTCAGAGGCATTGCCTTGGGTTTTAGGCGCTGTGTCGCTTGTCTATTCTCTTCCCACTTCTTGGGTAATACTCGTCTTTGTCTTTCCCAAAACATAAGGTGAGATTTATCTCTGCGGCATTGCATTGGTTCGATGTTAGTCTGAGCTTAGTGAGTTAGCAGTGAGGCGCTTGAGCAGACGACACCTTTCGGTCGCTTTCTCAGCAGAGCCATCGATGTGGGCTTTCCATGTCATTCTCTTGTCTATTGTTACGCCCAGGTACTTTGTGATGTCTTGCTTCTCTAAATTTGCACCTTTGTATAAGAGTTGTATGTTGGGTTGTTTAGTCGACAAGCTGAGTACTTGGTATACTGTCTTGGCGTATTAACCATTAGGCAATTGGTATCTGCCCATATTTCAAGGTTTTTGAGACCTTGGTTTAGCACCGTCTCAAGGGATTTGATGTTACTGCTAGATGCCCATATGAGAAGGTCGTCAGCATTTAGTAGTGTTTCGCCTCCAGGCGTTTTCTGGATAGCTTCCAGCACATCATTGATCATGATGTTAAATAGCAGACAACTGAGGACAGCTCCTTGAGGCAGGCCTTGACGTTGCAGTCGGAAGTCGGGAGCTGCTGTTTTGGAATCTTACTCTTTGGTAGCGCTTCGCCCAGGAAGGATTTGAATCCAGCTGAACAGCTTTCCAGCAATGTCCGGCTTTGGCTAGCTTGTGAAGGAGTCTTCCTTTCCATACTGTATCGTAAGCCGCTTTCAGGTCCACAAAGACTGCCACTGTGGACATTTTTTGGTGGAGTGCGTCTCTGACATGTTGTGAGAATGCCATTACATTGTTCATTGTATTTCTGTGCTTCCTGAAACCGGCTTGGGCATCGTCAATTATATTCAGGTGCCGATTGCTAAGGTACTTAATATCATTCTTTCTGCCAATTTGCATAGAGAACTGGTAAAGGTAATTGGGCGATAGCTTCCTACCTGGCTTTGATCTTTTCCTTTTTTTCAATGTGGGGTATAACTTCTCCTTTTCTCCACTGGCTAGGCACTCTTGAGTTCCAGGTTTGGTTGACGAGTGTGAGCAGAACTTCCTTTGCTTTAGTTCCTAGATTAATTAACATTTCAAGAAATAATTGGTCAAGACCTGCTGCTTCTTTTTCTTACATTTCGATAGTGTTGCTTCCAGCTCTGTAATAGAGAAATCGTCCATGCATATGGAACTCATTTTTTCGTCCTAGACATAGTGTGAGCGGGCTGCGTAGTTGGTTATTTTTTCCCTCTTATTTATTTTTATGTTGCTAACTTGGGTGTAATATTTGCACAGGGCGTTTGCGATTTCGTTATGAGTGTGTGCACTTTATCCTTTCCCTGACAGGGAGTTGCTTCTGCTTGTTGCTATCATATTTAAGGTTGTCACAAACTTATGTGCTTTGGAAACATCCCTTCTGAAATCCAGCTTTTCTAAGAAATTTCGAAAAGCGTCTCTTTTGCCAGGTTTAATGGCTCGGGTAAGTATGGCCTGCTTTCTCCTCAAGTCTACGCAGTCTAGCAGAGATTTGTCCGTTCTGCTTTGCGCCTGGCCTTGTTTCTCTGATCTTTCAGCCTTTCTAGTGTTGGGTTCCACAAGGGCTTATAGACTTTTGTTTGTCCTCGGGGGATGCACACTTTGGCGCATTCAGGATGGCTTCTGTTATTGCTGTCGCAGAGGCTTCTGGGTCTGTTTAGATGCAGACCAGTTAGAGCTTCATCTGTGCTCTGTTGGTATTGGATCCATCTCGCTTTCCTTGAAATTCCATCGCGGGGCTCTGTTTTGCATCTGTTTCTCTTTTTGTAGCTCACATCTGACTAGTAGGGCTAGGTGGCCACATCCTCCGCATCATCCATTAATGAGACAGTGGTTGTCTGCGTAATATGCGGGTGGGTTAGAACCAGGTCGGGTCAGATTTGGCTGCCAACATAGGACAGGAAAATAGGCGGCATCTCTTTAATATCGAACGAGATATGGTCGATGAAAGCCTCAAGATGTCTGCCAGCATTTGTTATTCTTTGATAACCCCACCTTGGAGATGGGCTGTTGAAGTCTCCTAAAATGACAGCGTTTGTCTGGATATGATCATCTAGTAGCTCAGATCTGGTATGTTTTCAGGGGGGTTATATATAAAGATTACCGGTGGCATGGTATGGTTCCCTTCCAGGGATCTACTTTGTAAGCCTCCAGACTATCTCGATCTTGCATTTCATGTATATTTTTGTCTTGCTTACTAGGGTTGTTTTAATTCCAATCATCATTCCCGAAGTTACTTGTCGGCTTCTTTAAAAAATATGGTTAGAGTAACCATTTGTCGTATAAAAATGAGGTGTTTCTGTCGCAGCACCCGCTTCTGCAATAACATGGATATCTACATCCTTTGCGAGGATGCTTCGTTTGAACTCTAAGAACTTTGATTGCTAAACCTCCAGCATTCAGTAGACAACCTTCAGGTCTGTGTCCACGTCCTGAGAAGGACCATTTTATTTGCATGCGTGATTCGCGGGTTCATATCGGTCAGCGCGTTAGTGGTGGATCGCTATAGCTCATTTAGCGTTACCCAGGGGACACGTGCGATACATTCACATATATCACGGACGCGAGCTACTCTGTCCCCCCATAAGTGTATAATACACGTATTAAGGTGACACAGGTCCGATTTTCACGTATAATTCTTAATTTTCGAAAATTGTGAAGTTTGACATTTTTTTTCGGCGTCTTTCTCCAACTACGAACTTGAAGATAGGGATTTTTCCTTCAAATAAAATGTGCTCTCCAAAGTGAGTTCTTTCTTTAAGATCATCTACATTGTTCTGAAAATTTTAGTAGTTTTCGCGCAATATTGGCGTGCAATATGTGCAATTTTAAAAAATTACAAAAAAACTAGATTTTCTCAAAAACGGCTCCAAATTTTTCTTTAAACTTTTGGTAGGTATAGAGCCTAATATTTTTATGAGATGACAAAAACGCCATATTGCTGTATTCTTTTGATTTTTCAAAAATTGCAAAAATGTAATTTTTTTGACTTTTCTCTCACGTCGTTAATATTTACACTACCGTGAATTGTTCACATTATTATATTTATGAGTACATATCCTTTAAATAATGTCAAATAAAGTTTTGTTCGAAAACACAACCCGTTTTCTGTGAAAAGTAGCTCGAATTTCGCATTTTGAGATACACTCAAACGCCATTTTCTGATAAATGGCTAAAAATAATTTATTCAAACCTTTCGATCGGATAGTGCTAATTGCACTCTTTAATATGATGTAGAGTTTATTTTGAGGATTTTTTTTTCAAAATTACACATCTGTAATTTTTTTAATGGCTCTCTTTCATCTGTAATATTCACATTACCAGCAGTTGTAAACATTATTATGTTTGTGAGTGTAAGTGCTTCAAATAACGTCAAATAAAGTATTTTTAAAACTCAAAACTTCTCTGTGAAAATGAGCTTCAAATTTCGCATTTTTAGTAGCGCTAAAAACGCAATTTTCTTTAAACGGCACATAATTTTTAAAAGAGAATTGCCATTTAGGGCTAGGTTTTTTGTGTTCTTCTTTAATTTTCGAAAATTTAATATTTTCGTTCTACCTATAGGAAACCGAAAAAATTAAGAAATTGACAAAAAATGTACTTTTGGCGGTGATAGATGGTAGCTGGCAAGAAGAGAGTATGTTGGCAATTCGGAATAGCTAGCAAAGACCCAAGGAAATAGAGAACTAATACGGGAAAGTCTGTGCCATTCTGTAGCACCACTAGTTAATATTGGGGATATGTAACATGAAGCCCTTTGGACATTTTCAAACTTTTGAAAAAAATGGTCAACAATTATTATTAAATTTTGTTGTTGAATAGTCTGAAGGCCATTATGAGAATGGCGCAGGTCTCATGTTGGTTGAAAACCCTGATTTTTCGAAAATTGAAAAAATTCAAAATTTCTTCGGCGTCTTCCTACAACTAAAAATATGAAGATACATTTTTTTCTTAATGAAAAAAATATCTTCATACAATGTTATGTTTCAATTTTTTAAAAATACATGAGTATTTTTTGCGAAATTTTGTGTCAAACACTGGATATATTTATTTTTCTTTAAACCATTTTTTTAATTGCACAAAGTTTTTTTTATTAATATTGGGACTTAAGACATGGTGTAGGTTGAAGAGAGCTTAAGAGAATGGTGCAGGTTTCATGTTCGTTAAAATGCCTGATTTGCAAAAAATTAAAATAAAATAAAAAAAATTCTGCGTCGTTTCTACAGCTACTATTGTGAAACTACAATTTTTTTTCTTAATGAAATGTGCTCAAAAATCGATAAGTAATGTTGAATTTTTTGAAAATATGAGTAGTTTTTCTATAATTTCGTGACAAACATAATAGCCCCGCTCGGAATTGACTGCGTTTCGTGTTCGGAGTCTTCTGACAACTACAATTGTGAAAATACAATTTTTCTCAATGAAATGTATTCATGAAAAATTCATCTTCAATACGGTCATGACCAATTTTTTGAAAATACGAGTAGTTTTCCTATAATCTCGTGACAAACGTAATGGCCCCGAGCAAAGTTACTGCGCTTTGGACAGTTGGTGCTTCGTATTGTTAGAATTTGTATACTATTGTTTGTTCGTGTCTTACATTTGACATTTTGTTATACATGTACACATTATTCTTTTAGAAATTATTAAAAACCAATTTGAAATAAAAAGTGCTAGATCTCAGGGAATATGGCGAATGTGTGGAATGCAACAGGAAATTCCGCTTCGCGCTTCGAATTTCTGTAAATTACGTGTCATTGGTATGAATTGATATAGCTTTGTACGGTAAAAAGGTATAATTGTCAAATTTATGTTGATATTTGCATGAAAATATTTTGTTTCGCTCCAAATGCTGTACCATTTGTAATGAGTGGAGTGTTTTTTGCAAGGTTGTAGAATACTCTTACTCTAATCATGATTGTAAAATAGAAATTACAATTTTATATATCATTTCTTTGTTCGTTTCTTATATTCGTTCTTTTGTCGTACATTTACACATTAATCTTTCAAAAATTATTTATTTTGGAATTTTGAATAAAAATTTCCACCAATCAGGGAAAATCAAGACAATGCGGGGAACGGGTGAACCCCAAAAAATGGAACTCCTTTTCGCGCTTGCGATTTATGTGAATTACGTGTCATTGTTGTGACTTAACCCATTAAGTCCCAAATTATTTTTACTGCAGTTTTTTTTAGTGAAATTCAAAAAATCATCATAATTAAGTGCTAGTTATTTAATTTTTATCGAAATTAATTCAAATATTCCTTTGAGTAGGTGTGGAGGACCTGTCCTCATATGAGGACGCTGGAACTTGGTATGAAGTTTTCCGCAAGAATAAAAATTAATCTTCATAACAAATGTTTATGCCCACAGGATTCGCATTTTAGTAACTACTATTTGAAATTTAAAACAAAAATAAAATAAAATAATTAAACACATAATTCATAAGTTATTGTAATGTATCAACAAAGCAAATACTATTACACTAGAAGAATATTTTCAAAAAGAACTTAGTAATAATTGAACAGACTTCTACTACTAACATATTTCGAAAATGATCTTATATTCAGCTAAGATTGTAGTACAAAAGTAATTTCAGAAAAAATCTACTTTACTTTCTGAAGTGGAATAGACCAAAACATTCCACTCAGGAGTAATATTGCATTTAGCAAAGTATTTGCGAAACTTGCTTATGCATGATGGCTGTGATATTTAATTCTCGTGATAAGGAGTCTTTTTCTGTCGAATCTTACGTTAGGCAGCACGCTTGCTGGAGAAGACAAAACTGATTCTTTCTTGCAGATGCTTGGAACTTTTATAGTGCGACCTTTTACAAAGCTGCCTCTCAGGTCCGTCTTCACATGAAAATATCCCGGCATTTCGCGGCTTTCTCTAGTCATGCCGCTAGATGTT